>WEDG01000016.1:0-18551 GCA_017591395.1 Schistocephalus solidus | reverse complement strand
TTTCGAAAATAGTTTGAAGGCCTCGGATGTTCTTATGTCGCGGATGTGGCTTTGTCTAGTCTGCATCGTTTGGCCGTATATTAAGAGAAGAAATGCACGCATTTGAGGTCATCCTCAGAAAATGTAAGATTGAGAATGTCGAACTGTCGATGAAATGTAAGAACAGCAGCGACCCAACGCAGCACCTTGGAAGGACAATCTTTTCACTCTTAATCGGGGAAGCTACACGTGCGAGCATGAGGACCCCACTAAATGTTTTGTGCTTTTGATCAGATAGCTTTGATCTAATAAAGACAGTAAAGGGGACTACATTATCCTACTCAGCCTCTAGTTTAGCTAGAAGTCGTCGATGATGCACTTTATCGAATGCCTTACGAAAATCAAAATAGATAAGATAGATTATCGTTACGAAGAGAGATTCGTAGATTTAGAAAATACATGCGGCAGGTTTCACAAGAGAGGTCCGGTACCATGATGGGAGGAGTTGAGAATTTGATTTCTTATGCAAAAATCTGTACTTGTTTTGCAATTAGTTTTCCAAAGAGTTTAGCAAGAGAGGACGTTGTATGAACGTTGGTATGAATGTCAGAGAGAGAACTAGATTTAAAAACTGGAATTATAATAGGTGTTTTCCAATAATCAGGGAAGAGTACGTTTTCAAGGAATACTGAATAATTTGCTTAGTAAAGGTGGAAAATCTCTTTCCTGTTTAAGAAGAGAGTTTTTGAATGTTATCAGTTCCAAGTGAATGTGATAGGGAAGCTATTTCTTTTGCATACTTGAAGGCGAGAAATTAATGGTTGATAGATGTGAATTTGAATTTGGAATCATGGGAATTGAGTAAGTGAGGCTAATTTAAATGGTAAATTGGTTGCCTAAATCCTCTGTAACGAACGTTTTGTTACAGTCAAGTAAAGACAGATTTTACCTTCAGACGCTTGAGTTGATGACCGAACGTGGAAGATTTGAACAACAGATTTGGATGAATTGGCATCACTTTGTACCCAAGACTACCTATGCCTATCTCTACGTGAGCCTGATTTAAAAATTAAAAAGAAAATCTAGGAATAAACTGCTTCTTTTGAGAATTAATAGCTAGAGCTGATGGGATTGGTACGATATAAAAAGGCAAGTACCTTTGATGGTGAGATTTTAGAGAGAACCAGAGAAGAAATTGCCTGGACCTTGTATTAACGAAGGACTTCTAGCATTGATGAAGTGTATTCCTATTGCACCTCTCGGTAAGAGTGACCATAGTATTGATGTGGGATTACTTCACTTTATTCTCAGCGCCAGAATGGAACGGAATGCAAGCGAACATATGGAAGGCTGATTTTAACGCGATGAGGAAAGAACTGATGTCTATGAGATGGGATTGTTTGCTTAAAGGAAATCCAGACGATGACTGGCGAGATCATTTAAGACAGTCTCACTAATCTGGATTGAACGCTTTTGTCCAGTGGAAGGTGCAAAAGAATAGTCGCCCGCCTGGTCATACAGCAGAACTTTAACAGGCAGCTAGAAGAATATGGAAGGTATTCAGGCAAACCGGGTCAGCAGAGCATCTCTAAAGAATTTCTGTCATCAAAGAAACGCTGTAAAAGAATCATCCGTCAAGCAAGGCAGAACTATGAATCAAGAATTATTCAACAGGCTGAATTATAAACCGGAAAATTTTATTCCATTATATCAATAGCCGACTACAAGGACCCAGTAGCAGCACTCACCGCGATGGGAATGGTGATTTACCTCTGGTTTCACTGAGAACCGGAACTTCCGGCAGTAAATCAGCAATTAACGACCTACCAGACATGGTCAAATTGCTTAAATATGAATCTTCAGGAACTTCTCCTTGGAACTAGAACTGCGAAATCTGAAATAGCGAAGTCATCTGGTCGGATATACCGGCCAAGTTCTTGAAAGAACTGGCCAGCGGAACTGTCCATAAAACCACTAGCGCATATATTTAATCTCGTCATTTGAATCTAGGGAAACTGCCATCCGGAATGGAAGGCAGCAAATATATACCCCAGTAAGAGTGGTGCTCTCGATCTAATGTCAATAACATACGGCCCGTCAGCCGAACCTCCATTTGTTTGTAAAAATAATGGAATTAATAACTCGAAGAAGGCAACCATGAAGTTCCTTTGAGGAAAACCACTACTTTCTGTGATCTCCAGCATGTGGCTTCAGACAGAATCGCTCCTGTATTTCTAGCTTTATTACTCTCTCCAGAGCAGTGGACTCGTGCACTGGACGAAAAATGACAGGCTCGGATGTCATATACACTTATTTCAAGAAGGCGTTTGACAGTGTCCCACACAAACGTCTCATCTACAAATTATCTTAAATTGGCATAAGAGGAATGCTAAGCGACATGGATCGCAGACTTTCTTACAGATAGATTCCAAAACTGAGTGCGTCGATACCTCGAAGTCAACACCTACCCGGTTCTAACTGGTGGTCCCACAAGGCTCGGTATTATGGCCGTTACTCTTCTTAGTTTACATCAACGACTGTGTCGACGACCTGGATTGCAGCGCCATCATGCTGCAGATGATGTTAAATTGTGGAGGGTCATCAAATCTGATTTCAATAGGCACGCACTTCAAAGAGGATCTCAACTCGTCTTAGCAGCAGGTCTGCTCGTTGGTTCTTAAATTTTAACGTTGGGAAGTGTGTGGTCCTAAGACTGCGTACCAGAAGGACCAGTGAGGAGGATGATTCCTACCAATACATTCTCAATGGGCAGCCCCTTTCAATTGTTGAGGAACAGAAGGACCTCGGTGTTCTAATAAACTCCTCACTTAAACCATCTTCACAGAGTTTAAAGGCAGGTAAACGCGCTACACAGGTCTTATTTGCGCTCAGACGTGAATTTGTGCAGATTGATAAGGAACTCTTCCGAAAAAAACCTACGGGGTATTTGTTCGATCTCACTTGGAATATGCCGTCCAGGCCTGGCGTCCGTGGTTTAAGAAGGATTATCTACAGCTGGAACGAGTGCAGGCGAGGGCTACGAAGATGGTCAAGAATCTAAGTCATCGGCCTTACGAAGCCAGACTGGTTGAACTTGATTTGTTTCCTCTAAATTACAGGCAACTACGCGGTGACCTAATCCAAAACTACTGGATTGTCAGAGGCCACGATTGTGCCCTAGAATTTGCTGACTTCTTCGAATTGGCTGGGACGGAACATCTGCGGGGTCATCCCTTTAAACTGCAGAGGAAGTTTGTCCATACGGAAGTCCGCCTGAACGCCTTTTTGCAGAGGGTCGTTGGAGCATGGAACGGACTCCCTGACGTGGTGGTCCTTTCAGAAACGTTTGACACATTTAAATTCAAACTAGATACTCATTTTCTGAGAAACTATTGTCAATATAATGAAGATTGTGTAAACAGTGGCAGGTTGCGCCTGGCCCATACATATCGATGACCCTAGATTTTCATTTGTCAGATATATCACTGTAAACGTTTGTACTATTGACATTTTTGCATGTGAATAGGGAGCTCAAGAGCAAAAGCCTACTTCCCTCAATAAAGTGACTTAAAGTGAATGAATGCGGATTTCCAGTCGGCTGGTAGACTTCTGGTCTGGAAGGATGTTTGGTAAAGCGTAGAGTGTGGTTTTGCCAACTCTCGCGCTTGGCAGGTACTTCATCGGGACCCGGTGACTTAGATTCCTTTAACCACAAAAGTTAATTAAGGACAGTACTCTCGGTGAAATTAACTGTCTTGACTATTGTATCAACTTCGAAGTCGTCGGTAGGGTAATTGTATCTCGTTTCCTTTGTGAAAACAGACTGGAAAAATTCTGAAAGATGATCAGCCTTCGCACCGTCTTCAGTAAGGTCGATGTTCTCAGTGGTCCTCAGCAGGGGTATCGGATCCTTGTTCCGTGTATTCTGCTTGAGGTAACCGTAAAACAGTTTCGGGTTCACGATGGCCCGGTTCAGCAGATCCACTTCGAAAGCCTGTCTTGTTCTTACAATAAGGCACTTGACCCGATTTCTCTGCATTTTATATGCATTTAGAAATGCAGGAGTTCCGTCCGTAAGCGTTTTTTCCCCAATCTCCGCTTTCTGTTAACTTCGATTTTTAAGGGTTTTTGATTTTATGTGGGTCTTGCTGGTATAGAAAATAGTGAGTACTCCAATCGCAGTAACACGTGGTCTCCTTTACCTAGCGGTGGTAGACATGGCACTTCGTCGATGCGGTCCTGTGACTTCGTGAGAACTAGGTCCAGGCAATTGGCCTGTTGTCCTTCGCACACCCTTGTTGGAAAAGTGACGCGCTGTGTGAGAAGTAGCTTTAGCGTCGTGCTCAGAAGACAACCGTCAAAGGCTAGGTCAGAACTATGTGCGCAGGTCGAGCTCCAGTCGATGTGAGGCGCATTGAAGTCACCCATGATCAGAATATCCAACCGTTTAGCAATATTTTCAAGCCCCTCTAGCAGGTAAGCATCGGCTATGGGGTCTCTTCTCGGTGGGCGGTAGACTGTCAGGACATCTAGACTTGATGTATCTGGAACTTTTATGGATAGCCATATCGCCTTGGAAGAACCTAATAACTTACATAAATTTTTTTCCTGATTAATATTAAGACGCTATGGTGCATATTAAATCCTTTTTAACTTAAAGCGAAATACCACTGCGCAGTATAGTTAATCCTATAATTTAAATATCATGAGCCTTATAAGAACAGCAGCATATGGCTTTATTCAAAGTTCTTTTTCCTCTGCTGGAAGACATCAGCACTAAAATAGCATCCTATACATTAAAATTAAACTAATGATTTCCAGGCGTAAATACAAAATAGCAGGATAAGGCTGTCAGAGTTATTAAATATTTAAACTTTTTGTTTCTGTAATAAGGGTTCAGATGACTATTTAACACGCACTTATCCTGCTTTGCATGTATATGGTGTCTTCGTGTGGGCATGCCAGAACGAAAGCCGCCAGTTTTGTGTTTCTTTTCTAATCCAATAAAATTATAATTCCCTTTGTTCGCGTATTGTCAGTGTCCTGTCCCAAAGTTTTTGACTACGTTTCTTTACTTTTTCTCTATCTATTCAGCTCTATTTGGCCTCTGTTGTTTTTCTGTGGTCGAGGTGTTCATACTCCTTTCACAACGTTTTGCCCTGTTTTAAGAAAAGTACGCATATATTTTATCGAGCTGTATAGCCTTTAATTCACTTCACTTTATTGAGGGAAATAGGCATGGAACTCTGCCTACCCTATTTGTAACGTGGAATTAAGTGCGGTGTGCAGAGCAACCATGTGGGTTGCAAAAGTTCAACGGTTAAAAACTATGTCAAAAGGCAGTCTAAATAAAATTGATATTCTTTGTGGTTCTAATATACAGTAATATTAACAGCACACGTTAGACATAACAAGACTGCGACGAAAATCACAGTGCGTAACGGAAGATTAATAATATTTATGAAGTTTTCGACCAATCTATTTACATATACCCTGAATTAACGAGTGACTACTAATCATTTTTCAAAATGTTATTCGATTTAAATTAAATCAACCACGTTAGCCCTCAAAAGCTGAGTGCGATGAACATAAATATGGCTCCATCATTGAATGCACGAGAGCAATAAATTGAAACAGAAAATGAACAAATTTTATAACTGGAGGTCAAAACTGGCTAGTCCTACAAGGAAAATCAGGTAATAGCATTGGAGGCAATGTCGCAAGTTTACTTTCATTTGATTTTTATACGCATAATTACAGATTACCCAGCATATTCCCTGCTGAAGGTTGTCTGTGAAGCATAAAATCGTTGATGGTATGGGTGTTCTGTGAAACTGCATGCCGGAATTTTTTCCGTAACTTAACTTCGCAGTGTTACTATAACAAGCCCCGAGTTTTGATAGAAGGTCTCATGTGCGGTTACGTTATTTAGTACTGTTGTTTAGGCGCTCGATGATTGCCGCAGCCTTTGCTATTCCAGACTGAAGTGTCGCCTCCTGGTAGGAACGCAGACGAAGATCGTTAATCATTATGTTCAGGGGCTCTTGGTGTTGTCGGCATTGGGCAGATGGAGTCGAAATAGCCATTGTGATCAGAGAGACAAAATCTTCCATAAGATTGTGGGTTCGGAGTGCGAGCGCACATTATAATACCATCAAATTGAGTCTCCATTTCTATCCGATATCTTACCTAGTGAGAATTTCTGTGCAAACATTAATTTGAATGCATGCCCCACAAGTCACCCACCTACTCCAAATGATTAAGAGCCAACACCTGGTCACCATCCGATCTGAGCAGTATTGACTCAAATGTAGAAGCCAAGAAGCCGAGGCATCACACAACGCTTAGTGCATGCAACAGCGAAATATAACAGGCACACTTCATCGATCCTTAGGAGCCTCCAGCAGGACCTCCTTCCGATCTCCAATGATTCTCTGTCGGATTTCGGGCCATTGGTTGACGAAGTCAAACATCACCTGTGAGAACCGAAGAGAAATAATCAGTTTTGTTGAAGCATGCTGGTTGAGTAGAGGGAAGGCTGTGTTTGACAAGAAATGTGCAGCAGCCTGATCATACCTGTTCAATTTCCTGCTCAGACGGCCCACAGAGTGTGCGAGACAGGAGCGTGAACAGGCGAACCACCTATTCTGAGGAGCGCGGGCGGACTAACTACTGTCACACCCTGTGAGGGGGACCGACGGCACCAACATAGGCACCAATTTGGCCATAAATGGTGAGAATGGCTCCGACGGTGTGAAAACATGTGAATCGCTCGGGAGGTCAAAGAACACCCATAAGCATTTAGAGGTTAAATAAATCTGACATCCAACAATATCGTAGCAACTTACCAGGCATGTTACTTCCGGATTGGTCTCCAACACACGGTCAACTGATGTCGCTGAGATGCTAAACGGTCTTTCACAGTCTGGAGCCACCGTTTGCTGAGCTGACCTGCAATAGTCAATTTTGTAGAACGGCATGTAAACAGCGCTCTTAGCTAAATTTCGCTAAATATTACGGCAATTTAACGGTTATGTGGGAATTCAGACATACTAGTAAGTGAAAAGAAAAAGATCTTCTGGAATTCGGGCTGTACTCTTAAATTTTCAAGTTGGTAAAACCAACCCGTCCTCAGACAAAATTAATAAAGGGGAAATTGAGGTAGTCGAACTAAATCAGTTGGCTTGACAGGACAAATAGCGACAAACGGTCATTTGACTTGGAGGAGGTGGACACATAATTGCGGCATGTTTTGTGGTGGGGGGTGAGGGGAGAAGAGTTACGGCTCCTTGTGTTGGAGGGGGGGGGGGGGAGGTGGACCACGTGTAACTACGGCTGGCTGTATTATCGGTCGTGGATCCCGATTGGGGCATGATACAGTGCGTCGGTTGGAGCTGTTTGGACGTTCAATTGCGGTCCACCATGTGCAAGGCAGAGGTGGCAAAGAAGGGAGATTCCAATGGCTGACCACAAATGAGCAGCCCTTGGTAGGGGATTGGAGCACGGTGAACGGCTAACTTATGTTCGTTTATGTGAGTTAGCCTCTATGACCAAGTTAAATGCAGGAACATTTCTCGCATAGTATATGGTAAATAACATTCTTTAATTGTTCTTTGGGAATGGAACCCTTTACTCGGCATAGGGTTGCACGAAAGGAGGATGCAGACTTGTGGGTGACAGAGATGCCAAAGAGATTCAATTGTCGAGAGGTTGTTTACGAAATTGCTGACATGTAAGATAGAGAATAAAAGTTCCATGGAACTGCATCTCCATTAAAAAAGAGGTTTTGTGCTTGTCCCTGGCGTAGAACACAATTTTGAACGAAGGCGATTGGTATCCATTGGACAGGAAGAACTGATATAAACATGATGGTTCCTTCTTAAGTAGCTGCTGCAAGATCAGAAGACTCGACGGAAAAAAAAATGTGAGCGCAACTGCTTTTGTGGGCCGCAGTGTGGTTTCTTCCATATTTAAGAAGGATTTTTGTAGTAGAATCCTTTTGGTTGCTATTCCATCATCACTGAGTCTTTTATACTCACGTCTGGGAATGTGAGGGTATCTCTTGTTGCCCCTTCACCAGTAAATTTTATAGTAAGAAATTTAAGAAATTCAGAATCCGGTGCAATTGCTCAAACTTGGGAGTCTTTATGATAACGAATGTATAATCTACGTAGCAAAGCCATGTCTTTGGTTTGAAACATTGTTAAAACTTCTCTTCTAGTTGTTGTAATATCGGTTCTGCAAGTAGATCCGATATTGGCGAGCCCAGTGGGGAGCCGTTAACTTTATGATAGACATCTTTATCGACCTGACAGGAGTAAATGAGGCAGAGATTAAGCATATCTGAAAATACTGTTTTGTAATCCCAAAAGTATTTTTCTCTAGGCATCGCTCTACGTTATCAGTGGCCAAGTGATGCGTTTAAGGGGAAAACAGAGAAACAACGTCGAACGATATAAAGCATTCGTCAGGACTTCAGTTGAAACCCTCGCATATTCTGTAGGAATGTGTGTGCGTTTTGACACTGCATTACGACCCATCATTGAGGTACTTTAGGTTCCTGTGCAGGCATTTGGTAAGATTGTAACTAGGGGACCCAATAAATGACACTCTGATCCCCATTGGCGCATCAGCTTTATGCACCGTTGGAAAGCAGTGGTCATTAAGGTGTATGCATCTGTAGCGTTCGGTGCAAATGAGCTTCAATCGAGAAAATGCGTTCAACTTCTTCTTTGCAGTAGCGGCCTGCTTTTTCGTTAGGTCCACATCCAGTGGTCCGTACGCTTGCCTGTTGTTGCATATCTGGTTTATCCAAGATGAAAGCAGGCATAATGACTGTACTGTCAGTGATTGCAATCCCCTCTCTTCTTTGATTACTACGGTTTTATGATATTTTCTTTACCCAAGGAGACCCATGGCACAGCTACTTATGTCCGCATTTATCTGTTCGGGGACGGTGGAGGTCCGTAGGAGGGATTTAAGATTGGAAAGGCAGTGTGTCAGGTAAGCATCGCATTGCTAAATTTTATTAATTTAGATAGGAGGTTTATTTAAATGGGTTAGATTCCTTTTGGTGTCCATTATCGAGCAAGACAGAGAATTGGAAGATACTGGTATTGGCAGCAAATAAGAGAAGGAGTAGGATTTCAATTGTGAAGACAACAAGCAGACAACTGACAGTAAATAAAGTTATTTTCGGAAAGCCTCTAGAACATAAAGTGAACTCATGGCAGGATTGGATGGCTCACCCATGCCCTCGATGCGTCTCGACGGCAGGAATTCTACGTGGCAACTTATCATTCTGGAATGATTGCGAGGGTTTTGGAAGAGTTCTGGATGAATGCGGAGCAGATCGTCCACAGGGTATTGAAATGCCAATATTACAGGTTAGATCAATAGCTGTACAGATGCCACTGGTATAATTACGGTGGAACAAACAATCAGGACTTGAGAAGCAGAACAGTAAATATCCTTTAAAAATTACTGACTTGAGCAACTTCCTTTTAATGCAGAGACTGGTTTAATTTTGTGTCTTCATATAACCCAGCGGAGTTTAAGATCTTCAGGGATTTAAATCAACGCCACCAGCATATGCAATACGCTCTGAAATTTAAAAGCTATCGATAATGTCAGGCTTGCAATCAGCACCCATTTGCTAATAAACTAGCTTATTTTCCTTTTCTACTAAAACAAAACCTCTTATCACTAATCACCATGGGAAACTATGCAGCTGAATGCAGCTGATAGGCAGGTTAATTTAACTTCCAAGCTCTTTCAGACTTCGTTCCTGTAACTCTATTGGAGCTCCAAAGACTGCGACTAGGGAGTGGCAAATACCGGAGTAGCCTCTTTTTCTCCCTGTGTTTTATCCTGAATGTTGGTGAACCTTTCCTTTTCTCGGGTCTGAAATCGAAAGAGTCACGTTTCAAAATGGACTCTGGTTTCGAGCACACCGCCAAACTACATTAAACCCACCAAGAGTGGCGTACATTCCAAAATTCAGTTATGCTGACCTCAAGCCTGTCTGAACCTGCCACCTACTAGCTACAGGTCAACAACCTACTGTTTCAGCTGGTTATCTCATGTAAAAATCGCCAAAATGCACCGCTGAACATTTAGGTCACTGTGGCGAGACAGTCGCCTAAATGACTGCTTAAGTCGAACTCCTCATGTGACCTCAGAGGATGGGTCAATCGCTCTTGGCTCGACTCATGGTTAAATCACTAATTCAGGAGTATACACTGCGTGGGCTGAGTATAGCCACATGTTTAGAACCCACAACTGTAACCAGCAGATGAGACAACTAGTCAAATAATCCTTGCCTGAACCATCAATACCACTGATGAAATTTCTGCCCTCAACTACTTTGAAACACTGATAACACCAAAAACGTAACACCTTGGATAAATGCAAGAGATAGGCCTTCTATGGTTTTATGGAATTATTGTTATTTTAACCTGTGAAAACGGTAAGGTTTACGAAACCACCACTTTTGTCTTTTTCTGCATATAATTATTACTATTAATAAGAATCCATTTTTAGACTCGACTGTAATGCACGTTAAGAGTTTTGTGCCGACAATGTACAGACGATCGCCAAACAGTTTCGGTTGAATAAAAAAATATCAGTCTGGATTGTGTTTTCTTTAAAAATGAAATAAGACACCCTACAAATCATGACCCAACTCATGCAATGTCTTGTCGAGATTTTTAGAAAGAGTGTAGCTTACATTTGATCTTGCTATTTTTATTTGCTGACTGAATTTGAGACCCAAAAAGCCTTTTGACCAAAGAACACGTCATTTTCAACCTTGAACATTGAAGGTAAACAGATCGGATTTGAACGAAAATGGAGCTTGCCGGATATCGATGAAAATTTCTTATGCTATTAAATATTCCAGAACAAAACATATCCATCTTAGGCCTTTTGCCATCAAACAACATGAATTTAAGCATGAGAGGTTTCAACTAAATTCCCGCTGGAACCGCATTCTTAAGTCAATGAAAATCAGGCGAATACAAGTGCATAGGATGACGTTGTTTTGTGAAAACACGAAACATATTATATGCTATAAATCATTTATCGAAAATTTAAAACCTGTTTTATTGAAAACCATATGAATTGGCAGGCTTGACAGTATTAGTTTTACCAGACCGAGAATTGGGACTATAAACAATTGACACGCTTTCACTTTTCTATATCACGCCGTGCCAAAACAATGTCAAATCATTTCCTGTCCGACGCTGGCTTGGAGCGGGTACAGAAATTATCCACCAAAGAATCGTTGTGTGAGACGCTAGCAAATATTTTCGATACTAGCTGGTCCCCGACTTCGAGAATTACTAACAATAGAACAGGGCCTATTATTACATAAGGTGGACCAACATGGTCCAAAATCAAACAGGATGACGCGTTTACTCGTTGTACAGTAAAATTATACAATTATATGCCCCTTCGGGCTTTTTGGGGGCAATCGAGGTCAATGTTCACATTGTTCATGATTAGAAAAAAACATTAAAGAAATCGGCCTTTTGCAGCATACTGAAATAATAAAGCCATTTTTAAGTAGAAAACTAGTCAGAGAACGTTTTGTATTTCCTCGAAATAGATCGAGAACAGACTTTTATTTTGGTAAAGCACTGAATTTTGTGATGAAGCCTTTTTTAGATAAGCCTCCATAGTCGAACTGGAAGTCACATATGGAAGAACTTTCCCGGAGAATATAGTACATCGACTGTATATTTGAAGAATTGTGGACGATTGATTATTTGGATGGCCATCATATTCAATGAGTGACCAATACGGCGGTCGAAAACAGAGATCGTTTATATTAAGGTGTTCATTGATATCCTAAAAGCTACCTTCGGTTTTAACGAAGTTCACCGATGTCTAATTGAGACTGCAATATTCACGATCGAGGGAGGTATTAAGCTTATTATCTAATCTAATCTAATTTCTTAGGTAATAAATGATGATATTTAAACCAAACTATTCCTTTTTAAAGATCAGGGATGCACGGCAGGCCTACTGAATTCTACCTAAATGATAGTATTTAAACATAGCATTAAAAATAATAAATCTATTTTAAAAGAGCAAATATCTATGTAAAAATAAAATTTAAAATAGCATTTAAAAAATAACAAGTGACAATAGCAAACTTCTTTAATCCAAAATGGAAAAAAAACAGGTAAAACCTCTTCAATATTCTTCGCCGACAAAACTATATATGGCACACTCTCAGTATAGGAACAAAGTTTTAAAAACAACCTAAATTGGTCCGATATCGCTACCTTATTCGACATTTTCCCCAAGTTCTGTGCATTGCTTCACCTTGGCCAAACCCGTGTGAGGGATAGTAAATAGTATGAATTAGTCTTAAAAGCAGTGTGAACTTTTTCATTGAATATTTTGTGCATGGCTCTTAGGTTTCTGCAACTATATATCGTGACCGTCTTTATGCCTCTTGGTTAGAATACCGCTGGATGGCGTCAACTGCGTGGTGCTGTTAATCTCTTTGATGACAAAGTAATACTACCTACTGATAGTACTCTAAGTCGATACGATAAAATAGTAGAAAATAAGTAGTTATTAACAATGCGAAATGGGCAATAAAATGAGGGACAGAATGTCGATGGACTGAATACCTACTTACTGGTGGCTTATACTTTGGTGAGTGCTCGATTAAAGGATCCCACTTACACAAATAGCCAGGTTGCAGAATCATAAAATAGTCCTCTGTAAATTCGAAAGAACAGTGGACTCCTCACTGCCTATTATGACATGCATCCACATAATACAGGGTCAGCATTAGCATAGCATATCATGGCGACTGAACCTGCTCAAGCAGTCTACAACAAACCACCTTTGCATTTTGATAGTAACTATTAGGTGTTTCTCAGAGCATGCAATTTACCTTATCTAAACTTTACATTACCGGTTGTTAAGCATAAAATCTGATAGTAATTCCCTTCCATGAATAAATAAGGACAGAAGAAGAACACATGTACAACTTGCAACGTTGGATAAAATATATTTACCATGAAAAGCCGTTGTATACCGCCCAGTGTACACTTGAGTGCGTCGGTCGTCGTAAACGGCAATGAGCACGGTTTCGTATGTCCTGCCCGGAAGCAAACCTCCAATTAAGCCCTCACCAGCAGCAAACTGGGTGTCCGTCCTGCAGTTGATTTTCCGTTCGTCTAAAATTGTGGTTGCTTTCAGTTCGACGCTCCGTAGGTTACTTCTTCCAAACATAGGCGTCGACCATTTGAATTGAAGGGTTGATTCCTTGAAAGGTGAGACAACAACTGTTTAGTTCAAATGCGCGGGATCTAACACTAAGCATTGTGTAAGCTGGTTAAACTGTATGCACATTAGCTATCCAGATACGTTATACTTATGGTTAAAAGACAGTGAATTAAAATAATACCAATCTTAGTTACCTGCCAATGTTTTCAAACGAAGCACTTTACTCCAAGTTCCCTCAATAGACTTCTCGCCCGCTAGATGCGATTGTGTTCTGGCTTGAAATTTTACTTCGATGTCACAGTCAGCAGGAAATCCTGCTGCTACGTATTCTGTTCTCCAAGCCCCAATTCGATGAAGATTTTCCAATGTGTTTCCACTTTTATTATATGAAATACTCATAAGGTAGTCATCCAGTTCTCCACCAGGCTGCGCCGGCGGCGCCCACACGAAACTGGCGGCATCAGAAGTCACAGATTCAAAATCGAAATAGCTAATCTTGCTTGGGGCTAAATAAAAATTGGTAAATTTTAGTACACATGGTACATAATTCACATGAATCCCAAAATGGCAATTTCGTCAAACTGGCAAATTAGAAGCATTATTTGGCGTCTTGAAAAGCGTGGGTAATACGTCTCGGCAATATTTAAGGAATCGCTGTACACAATGCAGTAGGAAAAGAAGTAACTAGTTATTACAGTGCCTAGTGGTCTCGGCTGTAAGGTAAGTGCGGTTTCGAGTACTGGGTAGTCCAAAAGTCAAAGTCATTTACAAAGCCGTAGCACTACAGGGTTTTAATCTAGTTCCCTTGTTGGAGAGACAGTGTCCCAAACGAATTTCTGTATATAGATTATGCTAACGTAATGAATGTTGGCCATACTCTTAAATATCAGGCACATCTGCAATCTGTGTAGCTCGACCAGGAACATGCCTTAGCAGGGTTGTCTGAAAATCATCTTCAAATCACTGATGAGAAATTGATCCACTGTGGATTTCGCCTACAAACCTTTTCTAGTTCTGAATCCTCAGATGACCTTGCCAACGAGGTATCATCCCTCCGTTACCTTGGCGTTTGTCTAACATCCATTCTTCCATTCTCTCTACATATTCATACTCCTTCTATCTGAATTCATAGACTTCATTATTATATACGTCTTTTACGCTCCTACCACACACCCCAATCCCTAATCCATCGATTAATAAATGCATTTATTCTTCCACTTACCCTCTATTTTCTCCCGTCATTCTTTCAGCTTTGCTTAAAAAAGGATTTGCTGATTTTAAAATGTATCCATTGAAAGCTATTTTTACTGCTGGTATTATTTCTACTGTTTTAGTGAAAACGATACAAAAACGAGACTTTGCAACAATAAAACAATTTGCCTATCAGCACTCTGTTTTGTCATTTCTAGAATTCTATCTTATGTATAAAGAGATTTAAATATAGACGCTGAGAATAAAAATGTCTCTTCCCTTAGATGTCCAAATTTAACCTTTTAGTGCTTGGATAATCGGATACCATATCCTATTCTCTCAGTTGATAGAGCCAATAACTTTTGAAATCTTGAAGGATACTTTCAAAATAAAGCGTTTTTCTCTCTCTCTCTCTCAATTAACTAGAAGGCTTGTTTGGTTTGCTGAATACAACCTTAAGCAATCGGAAAAAATATCTATAACCTAAATTAGTGTTTTTGAGCAAAACAAAGAGGTCTATAAAGAATTGCGTGCAAGCAGGATCATTTTTTATGACCTTGAGTTTCGTTGATGCACCAGTTGAATATTTTTGTGCCATATTGTCTACCCTCGTAAACAGTAGGATAATGTCACTTATAAAAGTAATGTCGGATGACCACAGTTCAATAAGACCAAAAATGATTTTGTTTACATCTCACTAAGTCGCAATTTTTCATGGCATGTTGTTTTTTAAATTTTACAATGCTACTTCAGCGAAAATTAATGGTTTTTTTAAAAATAAATATTAAGATATGGTCTGACTACATCCGGCAGCAATGTGTCACAATGCATTTATTATTCTTGACCATGTAAATAATTCTAATGTTCATCATATTTTGAAATTTTCAACTCCTAAATATATTTATTTCTAACAAGAATATCTTATTTTCTACGTCATTAGTTTGCTTAACTTACAAAAAAATATTTTAATATTTTGGGCCTGCGAATATTTGGTCAATCAGTTAAAATTACTCCCATACAAACACTGATAGGTTCAATCAGAATACAGGCCCTTGTGCTATGTCTGTGGAAACTATTTTAAAACTGGCCTTTCTGGTTGTATTCTCTGGCATGCACTTGATCCCATTAAGGTGAAAAGTCCTTATGGAAACATGCATACTTTTTGGGTGCTGCTTGCAGTACTGTCAAGGTGTTTGTATTTTCCGGTGCCTTCAAAGTTCTGCTCCATTCCTTACACCCTCCTGCTCCAGACATTGACTCTTCATAACTCTCATGGTCTCTTAGTACACCACCGTCCTCCCAGCAATATGCTCTCACCACACCTGTGTGTTGACATGATATTGAATAGATATTTCCAATTACAGACTTGTTGTACTTAATGCAGTTCTGTCCCCATGAGAATCTATCGCACGCAAAGGTATATTAGTAAACTATTTTTACCCTTCTTTTAGGTAGAATCATTGACGAAGACATTATTTACCACAAAATAGACTAAGTAGATAATTTTCGGTAGGCATTTATCCAAAAAGGCTTTGATCTATGAAGATATTGAGAATTTTTTAAAATTAAATATATAATGTAGGTAATCAAGTTTTTTTAAATATCATTTTAATGAAATTTAAAATCGAGTTAAGTAAAAATAGGGCATACCTACACGATTAAATAGCTTTTTAAATTCTTCATACTGATACCATTGCACTGCCGTTTTGACGAATATTTAAAGAAAATTCCCATTTTAATATTTTTCTGTCGTTATCTGTTGAAGATTTTGAGGTAAAGAGAGTAAATAATGTTGCGAACGTTTAATTTGTTTTTTTTAGGCTTTTAGATGGGCGTTTTACCAAGCATTTTTAAAGGCGAACTTGTATTATTTTTACCAGAGTTGAAAGTAGGATATACTGGATACGAGTATTTAATAAGGCATTAAAGACTCATTTTAGCATCGATATGATAAAGTCCGTTTGGCTATGAACCTAGAATAATTAACTTCAACAGGATGTATGCTCATCTACTGCTACTGCAGTATGTGTTCATTGGAGATTTGAAAACTATAGGTTCAAGATTTTTGAAACCATTTTGTATTTATTTGCTTGAGATTTATTACTATCGAATGCGCTGCGATTTTAGATTTTACTTGCATCAGCCCAAAGAGACCTTCTTACCTTGGTTCTATGTGAACAAAAGCTCTTCAATTTCACGTCCGCTGATAAACTATTCGGTTGCTGTTTTACAAATAATCCCAGGAAAGGTTTCAATCAATTCCTTGTCTTAGCATCTTTGCTATTCTTATCCTTTAATAACAGTGTGCCTACACAAATAGATAAATCCATTGTATTCATCGATTTTCATTCATTCAGTCAATAGCTTCATTCAAAATCGAAAAGGCATACTTAAATGTTCATTTTTGGCTCAGTAGCCATCATCATCCAGCCATACTAAACTAGGTGGTTGCAACAGCTATTGGATGAGAACCTAGAACTTCTAGCCAACAGTACGCGGGTTCTGGTCTCA
The DNA here is from genome assembly GCA_017591395.1 of Schistocephalus solidus. Lineage (NCBI taxonomy): Eukaryota > Metazoa > Platyhelminthes > Cestoda > Diphyllobothriidea > Diphyllobothriidae > Schistocephalus > Schistocephalus solidus. Next base: position 1,622 of record WEDG01000016.1, on the reverse strand, counting down.
GGAGCTGTAATAAGTTGGGATCGATTATGGCTGGCTGCTGGTGACTAATAAGTCAGATACGGTCATTCAAAACTCCCTCGTCTTTATCTCTCATTCATGAATCTCAGACGAGTCTTATTGACAACCCGTGTAATAGGGATTTTGTAAGAAGTCATCGCTAGGGTATGCATAAAAATATTATTTAAACGAGATGCTTTAGTTAAAGAATTTGCGCCACTCCCCCTGCTTCATGAGCCTGACCAGTTGCAGTGGGACGCTGTGAGAATACACGGTGAAAAACTAACTGAATGGAATTTATTGAATTTCTACATTTCCTCAATTACTTAGTCGAAATGCTGAAGGTATATTGCTAATATTAACTTAGTTGTCAGTTTAAATAGTCAAAATATCTCGGTGGTGAGCTTTCGGCAGTCAATATTTTCCACGTGAGTTTAGGGTCAATATCTAATGTCCTAGGATTCTTCGAGGATACAAGTACGCTTAGACACACAAAATATTCCATATTTGTGTTTTGCAGACACTATTTTACCTTCCTGTCTACCTTCCATAAGAAGGACATCGAAAAAGTTCTTATACGTTGGTCAGTAGAGCAGTCAGCAAATGATCCTTTGTAGAGAAAATACTCAACAGAAGTCCGACAACACACAAATAGTGAGCACATTTAGTGTTCCCTAGCAGGTACGTAGCCTAACTTTCAAAGACGTCTGCAGTAAACGGTTCAGACTGGTATAGCAACAGAGCAGACATCAATCAAGCATTCTGGTCTACCTGTTAGGTTCACATAAGTGAACAAGTCTAAAATGGGATGAAGCACATGCCTTCGTTGTGACTGTGCGTTTGCTGAAAATTCACGCAAATTTAATGCCGCTTACGTATTCCCACACCCAGACTGTGTACATATTTAACCTTCATGAGTGGGGTGGCATTATCCAGTTAAAATGGCAGATTCCGATCGCCTTCCAACACCGATTCCCCAGACGATTAAGCTACACGAATGTTAGTTTCTAGACACGCCACTCTCGACTCACTCTTAGCTGGCAGATACGTGGGTGTTTGCTCCAGCACAAAGCAAGACAGTCAGTAATTTTAAGCTTCAATAGAATCCTCAGGTGGTGCTTTTGATATTCATCATGCAGCGCAGTACTCTTTAAGAAGAAGGAGCAATTGCAGCCTGACTCTCAGTCCGCCAGTCAGCCACTCCACACAAAACACACATTTAAATGACCACGCGGTCCGAGTTATCCCGTCAGTTGGCAACATTCCAAGCCATGGCTTTTAGCGCACCGTGATAGTTTCGAGCGCGTCAGATTGTTTATAGTGAGGAACATGCGCTGAGCTGTCGACCTCACTCTCTTCCCCACCCCAACAGTCAAACCGCTGTCAGAGCCGGTCAGTTGTCTGATGTGGAAGTGGGCGCAGCTACTGGTGACCTCGTCTACGTGTTCTACGTACACGACCTGGCCCCCCAAACACAAGCACCAGGATTTCACACAACAGCGGGTTGAACGACTTACATCTCACATGTGTGAGATAGCCAGATGTCACGTTAAGAAGGAGCCATCGCAGCCTTACTCTCAGACCATCACCAGAACGACTTACATCTCACATGTGTGAGATAGCCG
>WEDG01000015.1:0-37828 GCA_017591395.1 Schistocephalus solidus | reverse complement strand
TGCCGTGAGGTCTCTGGCCTGTTGGAGAGCTCCAGCGATGTCAACCGCGGCGGGCGCTCGACAACGAGCGTGGATGGTCGTCGAGCAGTCGTCGATATCAGTTCGTCATCGTAATTGACGCGGGAGTTTCCAGCAAGGAGGATTGCATCCTGATCGTGAGTGAGAGGGCATCGAGAGGTGATATCATGTAGTAAGGATGGTGTTCCTACCGTATGCCAACCTTTGAGGCGAGGAAAGTACTTTATCCCCTCAATCAGTCCACTATAAAAAGTTTTGGCAAAGCGGTAGACCTATTTTGCCCTCAGAGGATTTCAGGATCAACTCCGTTCCATTTCAAAACAGCCTACCACGGCAAGTTGCTTAAGCTGAAAACGGTGAATAAAATGTACACATTCAGCGACATCAACGAATCGTCTTCTTTACCCTTCATCTTGGTTGTCCAGAGCAAGCCATATTTCAGCCAGGTAGTTGGTTCTTTTCCTAATAGATTGTTCACGAAATCGTTAGCAAGCTTACCCGAGGGACGCTAACCAACCTTTGACGTTAGCAAGGTCCTGTCGCCCCTGCTCTAAATATCCAGTTCAGACAGCTAAAAAAGATGCAGACAGCAGCATTTCGAAAGGTAGTCTTCAGTACTGAGTAGAAAAGTGGGATACTGAAGTGAACTTGGTAGTATAGGTCGGCTTGGTCTACCCGACGAAGATCAGAATAGTTGCAGTATATTATCGTGGATTCTAGGCCTACATTAGCTATTGTGATAAGATGGTGTTGGCAAACCAACTGGCTCCCTCGACCTATTACGCAGGGTTTCATCGTCAGCCAGCGAAAATGTCCGCAAAGGAAAATAATGGTAACCCAGCCTTAAAGAAAATTATTTTTGTTGTTATTAATTTTACGGTCGATTCCGATTATGTTCGCCATCTGCTCCACAGCATGGCAGTTCAGGGACGGTTGATATCAGCGGGATTTGTTTTAAGCTTTAGTAGACTTATGCTACAGCTACCGCACTATCTCTTCCATCGCCCATATCTGTTATATTTAATGACAGAGTCGAGAAGTCTGGATGCGGGTTCAGGCGCATGTGTCTTTCACTGCATCAATTTCGCATCTCTACTTATCGCGCCATTCGTCGGAATTCCTGCAGGATCACGTCTCGTGTCAGAAACCGTACGGCGTTTATTTTGGTAGCGTCTGATGGCCTCTGTTTGTTTTCCAGCAGAATAGCCCACTTGTGTGTGTTTAGGACATAATAATCAGTTGACTTTGTAAGACCGGAGGTTAGCCACCACCGCCAAGGCTTTTTCGTTAGTAAACGTTCTTATTGAAAGGCAAATAATGGTAATCCTGTTGCTTACATGCATTACTGAGTACGTCCAGGGCAGTTTAGTGGAACAACATTCCGCAGAAACCACTACTGGGTCCACCCGGTGGTGTTGTCGACTGGAGCCTGCAAGTCTTCTTGGCACTGGACCGGTTGATTGTCAAACTCGAGACGCTTCCACTTGGGGAAGCCTGTGGCATGGGATCTTTTGGACAGTGGATTTCCGCCAAAGGCTCAGTATTTGCGAATGGTCCGTGAGGACTTTTGACACATTGGATCTGGGCATTGACGCCGTTTCACTGACTATTGCGCCGCAGATTGCCTGGAATAGCGCGAACAAATGCAACTGTTCATTGCGATCCGCGTTTCCTTCGAGGTCTTTGGCCTTACGATCCACTCATGCGGCGTTCATCTCCCGCGGCGAACTCTGCAGCAAATCGTTTTCAGCAAACATGTCTTGGTTTCGAGAGGTTTATGGAACATTATCTTGCCAATGTGCCTTGTTAAAAACGGACTTTTATATTTTCCTCGATAATTATTAAGATAAGCTGGAGATCATGACTGGAATACCTGATGGAGTATTGATATTTTTTACATTTCAGAGAAGAATTCGCTGTAAGGACGCACTGAATCAGTTGGCATAACAACCAGGAAAAGTTGGATTCCATCTTGAGAATTGGGTAAGGACGACCTCCCGTATCTGAAGGGTGCACGTCACTGAAATGACCCATTTGTTTTTGGGGCATTTGAGAGAATATATCAATGTATCACTGCGCTGCGATAGCCACTTATATGAATGGATTAATTAATAAGCACGAATTTCAGTGGGTATAAACTGAGGTTTCTCATCGTCACTTTATCCAGAAGCCGAGAAGAATTGTGTCAGCCAAATGCGTCAAACATGTGGCCTCGATGCACAATGAAGCACTAAATCCAAATATTACTTCACAAAATCTACACTTGTAAGTTAACGCAAGCCCAAAATTCAAGGCAAACATTTGATGTGCAATGATCACGGGCAGGATTGGAGTAAATGACAAAAGATAAGTGGACTTAAAAATAGAGAGGTTAAATTAATATGTCCGGTTTTAGCGGTACCATTGAAGGACACTGCGTCGAAAGTTGTCGGCCTTCTGATTCTTATTCAACTTTGGAGGGAAGAAAAGGAGCATACGGTTGAGCACTTCAGTAAAGTACTGTTTCTGCGCTGATAAAATTCGATTAATTGGGATGGTGGAGAGTCTATTTTCCATGTTGTCTGTCTGGTTTATCGTTTAATTGTTCTGAAGAAGCCCTTGGGGAATTAAACGCGCAGAGTGGAAGATTAGATGAAGACAAAAGCATTGGTTACTGTCAATTGTAAATAAGAGGTGACGACCTGGCCGACAAACATTCTTAGATGAATGAAGCACTTTGCACTGCTTAGTTGAATATCCTTATATCGCTGCACAGAAGAAGTGAACGTCTAGCTTTCATCCTAAATATGCCGGCCATAGACCATAATGAGCCCGTGGTCGTCGGCAACTTTAGAATATCTTACAACTCGACGAGAATAGTAGTGAAAGTTAAATGAATTGCTGAGCCAAAGGGCTTCCTGTTGTTTCTTGTTATAACTCTTTTCTAAAAAAGCCTTTTCGGACTGTGCCAGCCTCTCGACCGTCCCTAGAGCGTCCCCACGTCAAATATAACCATGAAGCTTCAATGTGCTTTAAGTAGGCTCTGCAGTATTCAACGCTGCAACGTTATTAAAGCCAAGGATTGACGGTTTATTTCTGTATGAAGTTATATCACGGCTAATTGAAGAAAGAGTCAGATGCACAGAATTTCAACCAACACTTTCACTAAAATATCAAAACTCCAGCTTTTTGCAGTCAGTTTTAAAATATGTTTAGCTATAGTGGTAAGAGTTATGTGCTTGCTACAAGGAAGGAAAAGAATGAGCGAATTTAAAGCCAGGTCACTGTTGAATCGAAAAAATGGCATTAGCACCAGGCGTTTACCTTGAGCTGTACATCCCAGATGACTTGTCAGAGAGCCTCAGGGGAAGTGTCCATGCTGATTCTAACCAGCTGAACTTCCGAAATCTAAATCGTGTATCGTTAGACACCATTCGAGGTGGTCGGGGCGTACTCAGCTGAGCACATTATCCCCAAACAGCCGAAACGGCATCTCAAATAATTGCAGCCAGAGCTGAAACATGCACACGTGTTGAGCACGTGCTACGCTAACATGCTGCACTGCTTAATCGAAGGTAGACGATTCAAAGACGACCCGAAAATCGATTGCCTAAGCAGAGCTGCACATTCACGACTAGGTACTTAGCGAAAATGCTGGAGCTCTTCTTGTGCGCCACTATTCTATTATTAATTAAGGCCTGCAATCAGTATCAGTGGAGGAGTAGATATTTTTCGGCAACGGAACAGTGTTCCAACTTGTTAGCCGAATCAGTAGGTAAGTGCGTGTGACTGAAATGTCCAATTTTGTAAATCATCTTTCTACTGTTATTTTTCTTTCTTATAGATATCCTAGGGACGGAAATTTGCAACGCCAGCATTTCCAAGATATGTCCGCACCCAGTTTGTAATCTCTGCAGCACTATAATCACCGTAGGGCATCCAAGGTAAAGGAAATATTTGGTTAACATGCAATAGTATTTTCGAATGAGTCTGTGTTATCTATTCGTCAAATTTTGCTTTACGTTACGTGGCGGTTTATTTCTTGCTACTTATAGACGGATGAAATTTTCGAAGGCTAGGAAATGTCACTTTGTGGATGAAAATCAATGCAACAATAGAACGTCAGCAAGGAAATATGAAACCGTTGTTCAGAAGCCACTAATGGACTACTTCTATTATTACTATAGAGATGGAACGTTTGTTCCAATAAGCATTGAGACCAGGAGGCATGACACGGATGATGGGAGGATGATGCCACTGGAAGCCAAGGCCTTCCTGCCACCCACCATCACCAACTTGGATTTATCCGGGAATTGGCACGAGGCAGAGGAGGTTGGGGACACCGCCTGCTCTATTTCGTTGGCAGGTAGAAATTCGGGACGGAGACCGTCCAGTTTCAAAGGAATTTGCAACTTGTCACACAGTGAGTGCTCTGCCCATTCAGGGCCTTAAAATCCGGCTACTTCAGGGGCCCTTTAAGTTCAGTAGTCTACTTCCGCAAGCACCCTCTCTTTATAGACTCTAGTACTTAACAATTATTTTTTCCTTCTTTTCCTAGAAAAGCGTTCAAGTGCAGGTGGGGCCTATGCATCAACATCAGCGACAGGAACAACAGCAACATTACCATCACCATCGACAGCAGTAGCAGTCACCGGAGAAGAAGGAACAGCGGAAGACAGAGCAGGACGTCTTTCCCTTCGTGGACGGTTTAAAGCCGTCAGATCCATGTTCTTATTCTGTTTTAGAAGCCATTGATTGCCCATCGCCAAAGGTCTGTCAAGTTTGTTGGATGAAACTGTCCATTGAGTTACGAGTATGAACGAAAATTGTCTTGAATAAAGTAAGCCTACAAGTATGTCGGAAGTTATTTTTCCATTTTAAATGAAACAAAGTCTAAAGGTCTTCTTCTTCATTAAATTCGGGAAGTTGATACGAGCTTGGTATCGGGGTCTTAATCAATCGGTTCAAGCTGGATAGTACGCTTCTCGACTTTATCATAGGGCTCTCGTGTGCAGGGCCATTTTTGTAAACTATGAGGTTGTTTAATGGGCATTTCTTAAATGAGTAGGCTAAGCCGTCTAGAGATAAGGGACAAGCGTTTTATGTGGCGCGAAAACCTCTCAATTGGCCTATCTCAGAATCTCCTGCGACACCTTCACTTGTCAGATTCCATATCACTACTTGTCGAAACCTTATGCCAAACGACGTTTTAGCAATTTACAGCCACTGTCCTTATCCACACACATGCATCTGTAACGCTGTACTCCTTTACCGGAAGTATTGCCTTTACGAATTCCAACGGACGATTAACCTCAGGGGCACCATTTTGTCGTTCATTAGTTCCTACTCGAACCAAACACATTGATAACATCAACATTTGGCTAAAGTTTCGTGCCAACGAAATAGCACCTGCGTTTCCTCGTTTGTAGATTCTGGCCTTTAGGAAATGTTGACTTTGATTGGTGGCCACTGAGTATTTCATGGTCTGCAAACATGCTATACTCTGTCAACGTGGTCATTTGCATGCTTCAAATGCTCAATCCACTACGTGGTCAATTTCCTGCTTCAAATGCTCAATTAACTACGTACTATAGATACCGCACTCCTCATGCCTCCAGTATTCTTATCTGTGACTGTCTGTCATGATAGCTTCGAATTAAAGTCTGAAGCGTCGGTCCAATAATTTTTTTAATCCAGAAATCGATGCTTCTTCTACCGAATGCTCAGGAAGGGACGTAAATGGCTTTCTTACTGTAAAATGTTTTGGATATCTTTAACATTCAGTGCTTCCTGTGTAGAGGGTAGAGGAAATCCACGAGGCGTGTGGGCGTTAGGTTCAAAACATCTGGATGTAGTCTCCTTTTCCATGTTGAAAACTTGGTCATGTCGTTGAAAAACGATGAAAATTTGGGGAAATAGCGTAGACCATTTTAGCACAGATTTGTCTCACAAAAACAAAATCATCAAAAGGCTCACGTCATATTGGTTGTTGATGAAGTGCTAGACAGCTAATGGAAAAGACCCAACTACCTGGCCGAATAATTGCTTGCCCAAACAGGCAAAATGCAACCGGTGCAGTCAACCCTGACGGATGTTTTAAAGTACACTGGAGAGCAAAACCACTGTCGTGAATGCCAGGCCCTTTCTTCTGCACTTGACATTTTGTACGGTCTAAGCCTATGAGGCTGAATGTGTAAATTTATTTTGCCAGATTTCAGCCTCGCCAACTGGCCATGGTTAGCTGTCGAAAGGGAACAAAGTTCGTCCGAAATCCTCTGAGAACAATGATAGGTCTACCGCTTTGCCAAAACCTTTTCTAGCGGACAGATCGAGGGATAAAGTCCCTTCCCTGCCTGTCCATTGTTTCCCATCCTCAAAGGTTGGCTTCATTTTTGTTTAGTTGGCCACATAGATCCCAATGATTAAATACCTTTTTAAGTAACTGAAGATTTGAGGAAGCAGAACGAATGGCGATTAATTGGTTCCATGAGGTAAAAGACTGGCATGGAGGGCGATCGTAATGCCAGCGAAGCAAACATTAGGAACACCATCCAATGATGGACTACTACTATTATTACTTGCGAGATGGAACGTTTGTTCCAATAAGCATTGAGACCAGGCGGCATGACACGGATGATGGGAGGATGATGCCAATGGAAGCCAAGGCCTTCCTGCCACCCACCCTCGCGAAGTTGAATTTATCCAGGAATTGGCTTGAGGCCGAGACAGTTGGGGACAATGCCTGCTCTATTTCGTTGGCAGGTAAAAAGTCAGGACGCAGACCGTCCAGTGGCAAATGAAGTTGCAACTGGTCACACTGTGAGTGCTTTGCCCATTCAGGGCTTTAAAATCGAGCTATTTCAGGGGCCCTTTAAGTCTAGAAGTCTGCTCTCACAAGCACCCTCTCTTTATAGACTCTAGTACTTAACAATTCTTTTTTCCTAATTTTCCTAGAAAAGCAATCAAGGGCAGGTGGGGACTCTGCATCAACATCAGCGACAAGAACAACAGCAACATTACCATCACAATCGACAGCAGTAGCAGTCACCGGAGAAGGAGGAACAGCGGAAGACAGAGCAGGACGTCTTGCCCTTCGTGGACGGTTTAAAGCCGTCAGATCCATGTTCTTATGCTGTTTTAGAAGCCATTGATTGCCCATCGCCAAAGGTCTGTCAAGTTTGTTGGATGAAACTGTCCATTGAGTTATGACAGTAAATGGGATTTGTTTTGACTAAAATAAGCCTACAAGTAGGTTGTAAGTTATTTATTCATAATAAATGTAGCAAAGTCTAAATGTCATCTGTTTCATAAAATCCCTGAATTAAACTCCGGCTTGGCAACGGGGTCTTAACCAATCGGTGACTTTCAAGCTGAATAGTACGGGTCTCGTCTTTTTTATTGGGGCTCTCATGTGCAGGGCTATTTGTGTAAACAATGAGATTAATTAATTGGCATTCCATATATGAGTACGCTGTACTCTAAGATATTAATCTTTAATTGACTTTGGTGGTTTAATATTTCAAATTGTTGTTTATTTTGTAAACCTACTTTGACTTACATCGAGAAAGAAAAAACGGAAGAATTCCGGTTAGCCTCTGAGAGTATATCAATGGTTTACCGTCAGAAAAGAAAAGGCGCCACACGACTGCTTGTCTCTTACGACACAGTTCCCTTCGTCGAAAATGTTGTGCATGTTTGGCTTAGGGAGGGTAAAATGCAATTTTTGCGCATCCCTTAAAATGAACATGATTGTGCATACTACACATATATGCACACATAACTAAATAATACAACCATTGAAATATTATTCGCAAAATGTAGGTAGCATTGATTTTTAAGCAAACGCTTGCATGGAGGCAACGTCGTATTTAGTTCAAGTGCATATATATATTAAGAACAACACGGCATTTCTTAACTAGCTGTAGGTTCGTCGTCTTCAGGACACTAGCTGAATCAACAACCGATACCTGAAGTATATGATTTAAAGTATCTCAAGGTTTGAGACATGTCCTCGCTGAAGCCATCGTATAACTGCTCGAAGGAAACAATCTCCAAAATGCAAAGCTTGCAACAAATCAATAGCGCCTTCAGGAAGTTTGATGAAGGTTTATTTCGTAAGATATCCTGGATGTTCATGCAACCGCAAAAAGGATTTTCTAGGTAAGTCTGGTGACCGTGGACTGTTAAATAACGCGGTACGCTTGAAGATGTTCAACGAATTGCAGCCAAGCTTGTTCGATGTCTTACAAAACATTAATCAATGATGACATGTTTACTTGGGACTACAGATATTTAGGTGGCAACCTTGTACAAACCTTTGCATGCTGTGGGAACAGGATTGGTTTCTTACATCCGGCGACTTCTTCGAGCTGTCCAGTTCGTGATGACATCCTCTGAAACTATGAGAGATTGAGGCAAGACCGGACGCAATAAGTTTTTCTTCCTCAACTGACGGATTAAGAAATAGAATTCTCTGGCTTTGGACACACATCTGCGGGAACTTTCAAGAGAAAGCTAGACCAGTGCATCCATGCGTATCTCCACCCCATCAGAAACTAACAAATGCCTCCCTTGCATCATCCTCTCCCGAACATTTCCCATTATAAATCATACTACTACCTAGTTTTACGTAGTGAGATTTTAGTATTATTTCGTCAAATCCCTTGTAGAGTATCGACGTGTGGTTTAATGAATTCTGTATCCATATATGATACTACCACTGATTAGGTACGTAAACTATTAACACTGTTGCTGATGAGTCATCTCAACAGGACATTGACGCGGACGCCCAACTCCAACCTCCTGAGGCTTACAGGCCTCCACTATGACATAAGCACTTTCAGGATGAACACGCCAACCAATTTGTATCTTCCACGTCCATGAATTCCTTCATCGTCAGATACGAGATTCGCAAGCGGTTTGTATGTAAATTTCAACCTCCGCTTGAACCACCTTACAGTATCGTTTCGTTTCCTCACCTTCATTCCACGCTATACTTTCGACCTTGGTGGTTCTAAGCCTCGATTTGATCAACTCCATTAAAACCTGCATAGTTCTTTGAAATATCACGTTAGTGCACATAGTTTGAAGGCTATGGGTCGTCTCACACTATGGCCAAATGCCGTTTCCAACATGAAAATTTGACTAGAGCATATTATCAGAAACCTTATGCACATTGGGGGGACAAATTTTACTTTTTGATTTCACCGCTAAGGGCAGAATAACTTTGATCGAAGCCTTTCAAGTAGTCTAGTATTGACTAAATTCATCCAATTTTCGCTTTCCTGTTGACTAATGTACAGTGCGAGCCACCATCGATGACATTATGAAAATCAGTGAGAGAATGAGAACCACTCACTGGTGCATTATCAATCTGTTTTCATCTGACAGCTTTACCAAGGAGGTTCTAAACTGAAGTCAGTAGTTTACCCTACACTTCATGCGAAATAATGGGATGACTTATTTAGAGGCGATAAATGAGATACGCAGAGAACAGCAACTTATCATATACTTCCCCTTCATGGCTACTGTCATGATCACTCGTGTTTTACGAAGATAGTTACTCGCAGGAAATACGACAATAAATGATCGACTATATATATTTTAAGACAACAATTTTACTTTTATAAGACGCTCAACAGTCTGTCCATTAATGAATCTTACAATTGATTAAGTTGTGAAGAATCCAGGAACATGACTTTGAGGGTCAAGAACCGAAATTTCAATGAACATTTGGGTCGAACACAATCAACCACTGTGGAATAACCATCATTCGTACAGACCAAACTGGCTACAAACATGACTATGAATCACCCACAAGCCTCGACCCGTTGTGGCTTCGTAGATTACAGAAGGGACTATTTTTTTACTGTTCAAGCTTTTTAAACGGTTTTTACCTTTAACCCCTTACATCCCTGAGGGCAGCTCGACCACTGTCGGCGCACCAATCATAGAGATGTATTCTTATTTCTTCCTTTGGCACGCACCGTTAAATACCGTCAGTTTTTTTCGGTAAATGCTATAGCAATCTGGAATAAACTACCCAGAAGTATTAAAATTCAGCAAAAACTATCCTTTGTTTACGAGCTGTCACTAGTTTTCTACATTCAGGACACCTTCCGCGAATTTTTGGGTGCTGATTCTCTGGAAGCTCTTTTCCGTTCTGATGGCGTCCACGGACTCTGAATCCTATGCCGGACTTCATGCTGAAGGCAATATTGCTGGCTCTGCAGTCCGTAATCGGGTTATTCCTCAGTCTACAGCTAGCAGCCGCTCGCCGGCATACTTGCTGCTAGTACAGAAGACCAGATCCACAACACCGAAAGGAGAAGTATTACACTGTGCACCTGTGTCAACACTTCCCTGTCCTAAACTTTAATCTGTTCAACAAGCTGCAGTTTTTTCTCCTGAAAATACCTTAAAGAACGATCAGGAGTTTTTTTTCACTGTCAGCTGGACCCCTTACTGTATATATCCCTTTTGACCTTGCCTGTAAACTGGCAATAAATAAAATAATAATAATAATAATAATAAAAGAGTTTTATCTTCTAGGCTGAAAGGAGTACCTCACCGCAGTTTCCGGTACTGGAAACGGGTACAATAAACAAATAAATTTGAATTTTAATTTGTCAGAAAACACTTTCAAAACAAAGTGCGAATTGAGGATAAATAATGACAACGCAGAGAGTGTTGCTCGGTGTAAGCGGTCAGATTTTTAGCAGAATTTAGAAAGTGTTATGGAAAGATAGCAGATTTTTCACATCCAACAGCGATTAGAATTTTTGGATAAGACGTTTCTTGAATTATATTTTCGAATTTTTAGGAAAAAGGTGAGCTCAGAGCGAAGCGGTGAAAATATCCTTCAGTAAAATTGGGCAAGTGTTCAAGGAGTCCCCACTTTAAAATGAGACCGAGAAAAAACTATTTCGCAACGAAATCAGAAGAGCGAAGTAAATTATTTGGAGCTGGGATGGAACTATAAATATCCTCTAGCAAGCGAGAACGAGGACGTCACTTTTGTGTGCTTTCGGGAGCTAGTCTGCATGAGAACGCGATGAAAACTGACAATAGACGAGAGATCTTAACATCCAGTAGCAAGATTTGAATTGTGGTGATGGCTAGTGAATCTTTGTTGCATTTGATAGAATCCGTATAAAATAAAGAATGTCTTCATAGCCATCTTTAATGAAAAAAGAGTGATTCAACCAAGCTTGTTCAAGGAAGAATGATAACAGGGGAGAACGGACTAAGTGCGTTGTCACATCGCGGTGAACGGTTGAAGCGAAGATTGCTTCCCTGTTCCTATAGGCCACATGGGTGCGACCATCATTGGACATCCCACAGTATGTGCAAACATCACTATTTGCCTTAACCTGAAAATATGTCACGTTTGCAAAAAAATTAACTGCGCAACCATCTGTAAAAATCAAGCATGAATGCACACATGTAGACAAAAAGGAATCTTTCTGATATCGCGTAGTTCCATTATTGAACTAAGAGTCATATTTAAAATTTTGAATTCTTATAAAAACTACAGTGTAAAAAAATAAGTGCTTAATTTTTAACAAAGGATAACCCTTCTTTCAGAAACACGTAGGGAAAACTATGAATTACATTTCGTTATTACACTCCATGTTTTGAAACACAGCAAGAGGATCACAATTCTACAGCATATTTGCTCAACAAGATGCATGATATAAAAACTATGGTTTTCATCTGCGATTAATAAGGGAAAAATATTCAATGCATAAATAAACTTTGCGTCCGTCAAAAGGCAATCAATGTTTTAGCCGTCCAAATTTGCAGAAATAACCAAACGCTTATCGAATTTAATCTGCCAAGTGTTTTACCAATAGCTTTATCCACATGAACATAATTCTATTCGCTGTTTCACCTTTTCTATGCAACCAATCCCAAAAATCAAAGCAATCCTCCTAAATTTGGTTTCCACAATTACCACGAATGTGGTCACTATCCTAGAAGTCATATTCGTTCGCCAGTCCTTTCAATCTTATAGTCCTCTAACTTCCTGCATCCTGACTTGACGAACCTTACTGTACAAGAAACACACAAATAGAATCGTTGGGTAGGTTTGGGTTGTTCTCCTATATTTTGATAGCATTAAAAAACCAAACATGTCTTGTTGTGTTTAAATTAATCAAAAGAACATAGTTACTTGTTGCTATGTGTTCAACCGCGTGCTCTGATTTAGGTATCACTTTCCACTGATCACTTACTAAACTCATTTTCTTGATCAAACCTCAGATTATACTTCGTTATACGCTTTTTTCAATGTATTATTGCAAAATGCTGGACAGATATTTGGTTTGAACTGACTACAAAGTTTCTTAGGTTAAGTTGACAAACCTATTTTTAAAAACAAATGAGTTTTAAAGGACATTTTGTAGCGAGAAAGCAAAATTTCCATTGAACTGAAATCCTTTTAAGCTAAATTTAACAGTGCACATACCGTCAAGTATTGGTTTTTAGGTTATTTTATTAATTCAGTTATTATTTTAACAAAGCTTATGAATTGAGCAAGACCATTCGCTTAATACCGAGCGGCAATTTTCCATTTTTTAGATAAGTTCAATAAAGCTTTTAACAGAAGGCACTCAGTTAGAAGATAAATATGGAGTAGGATTCAAACTGTCTATTCCTTTGAAGGATGAATATGTCTAATTTCTAATGTTCTAATTTTACGCTGACCTTCCAGATGAAAATTCGGACACACAGGAGTTAATTGTAATGGTGCTTACCAACTTAAACTTGTCATTTGACAACAGATATAAATGTATCTTTTTTGCTAAAATTAAGTAGGAAATTCGTGTTTTTTTTTCAGGTTTTTACATGTGATCTTGCATCACTTCGGCTTATCGAAACCGGGAGCTAGGTAGCCAGAGAGAATCCCTTACTGGAAATCTGCGGTAATGGAACAGCTACAATTTCAATCAATGTGGATTATTTTAAAGCAACCTTCCAATTTTGAAAAACCCGGCAATGCTCACCAGTTAATTTTCCGATAACAGGGCCGATACTCTCATATCTTCAAATATACAATCTCTGCATTGGATTGTTTAAGGCTCCCTGGGAGGTAAAAGCCACGACGTGGAATTTGCAAGCCGCAACAGAATGCTCAGTATTTTGAAAGAGTAAGTTAGTGTGAGAGCATATGTATAGCTTGGATTTTTAATGACAAACTCCTCTTGTATTCCTATCTATAGCCATGTTAGGATCAACCGTTAGCAAATGTAATGCGCTCCGCTATAAAACACCATTCTTTGTCCGAAAGCGCAAATCTGAGAAAGTCGTTTAGGCAACATGTAATGCCATTTTACTTAATTTGTCTTATTTTTCAGTAATAAAATGGCTGCGTATACATAGCTTTCTAAAAGGACAGTTAGAACGTTGCATGCTCCATGAATACAAGTTACCTACCTACAGCAGAAATGGGAGCATAGAGAATGAGGAAGGAGATCTTAGCGTTCAGATAACCACAAACACCAGTGGATCTCGGAGAAAATACAGACAACAAAGATGAAGTTGAAAGGTATAGATGATGAGAAAGTGCAGAAAAAATTCAAAAGCCTCTGTATCCAAAGGTGCTGCAAATTTCAAATCGAATAAACATATTTACCCGCATGTCTGACGATCACTTAAAGCAAATGAGAGGAAGAAACTACGCTAAAATTTTATCTGTAAAATTAGGGATGGTAGAATTTTTTCAGAGGCCAGTGTTATTAAACTTTTTTAACGTTCCAAAAAGTTCAAGCAGATCTTCAAAGAGCTCAAATAATCGTAAAATATAAAATAACCCAAGCTGCAAAACATGTTTTAGAAACAAATAAAACTTTAAACATGAATTATTATTTAGTAAGCCAAGAAATACGTTTGCATTGTTTTAAAAGAGTCTGGTAGAAAAGCCTGAACAGTTTAAGAATATAATCAAAAGAACTGTAATGTAGCACGTGACCGGAAGGGAATTGAAGTGAAGCTTAATTGTCCCGTTCACCTCTTGAGTGACACCGGTTGGACGGACATGCGTGTGAGCGAGAGAGGCCTGGCACAAAATGCCCCTCCAAACTGCTGCACTTACTGATTACACTGTCAATGATGATTGAAAATGTCCACTATGGAAAACATGTTTATCTTCCAAAACAACAAAGCTTATTTGCTGTACATATGAATTAACTGGCTAAACTATTTCGCAAATTCAGTTTATTACGAAAAAATAAGATGGAGTTGTAGCTTTCTTAACATCGACATAGCAAGATAACTACAGAAAATCCTCTTGAGTGGCATATTGTGAAAGGCAATTGTTGCTACTGGAGCCCTTTATAAGATTGACCACGAAGGTCGACGATATACACCGTGTGCTCCACAGTATGGTCGTGCAGAGACAATGGCCTGCACTGGATTATAGTGGACACGTTACTGAATCAACCTCGCTCTATGTTCCACTACGCCGTCCTGAGCCCGTGGTCAAAACAGGGCCAAGAATCCGGAAAAGGAGAGGGTTCTGAAAGCTCAGGCACTGGCCACCGCAAAGCAAGAGCACTTTGTCAGGTAGAACTATAGTTATATCAAAAAGCTGTCAGCCTTCCAAGCCACGCTTTCAAGCCCACTGTGATAGCTTTGAGTGTAGTGGAGAATATTGGGGCAGTGAATGAAAGACCTGGAACCTGTCTGCGCACGCCACTGTGGAAGATTGTAACCCTTATCACTCACGGCAGAATTACCACGCCAAAGGGTAAGAAGGAGCTCCTGGTATAAAAGCTAATTAAACGAATTTAAAACCACGGTCTTCAGTAAAGCGTGCTGAGTCTCGCGCTACCAACTTGAAGTGAAAAGACTTATGCTATCATGGTGGGGTTGGTGCATGCGTGTTGTGGGAAGTAGTAATGCGTTTATAGTGATCTATGTTGGAGACGCATACGTATGAGTGGACTCATGCAGTTTGTGAACGATACGGGAGCAATGAGGGGCAGTGCAACAGAACGAGTGACTCGATTTCGGTGCCTAGGGCATTTGGTTTGCAGCTCCTGTGCCATGAATTCGCAGTGTACCAACCAGGTCGATGCGTATGTAAAGATGCGTTTTGCAAAAGTGTGGGCAGATGAGACCGGTCATATCGTTGGTTTTGATGGAAGATGAGGTTGTCGTTTGACGGTGCGTCACGACAGGAGCCGTCGCAGCAGATGTTTTCATTTGATCCGAAGATTTCCAATAAGATCGATTTCATTACCCGGAATGTTATCTGGTACATTGGCGTGGCGGGAGCGGTGGTTACAAGTTAGCCTTTTATTGACTTAAATGTAGTTGTAAGCGTGAGTCAGTGCTCGGGTTCCCGCGTATGCACTCCATGTCGATGGGCTCCGAGTTCTCCCCTGTTTACGCCAGTTTGATACGGTTGCATCATGAACGTCTTCGAGTGATAAAGGTGCGGTATTACGCAAGCCTCCTTGTTGATGAGAACGTTAATATCTCCGGCGAAGGTTCGGGTTTGGTAGTCACTCGTCGTCCATCCTCATGAGATGGTCACTCCAGCGCAGTTACCAGTTGTCTCAACATAGAATTCAAAGGGAACCTATTCCTTTTTAAGAACTTCAGAATCCGTCAGACCGCGCGAAATCAAAATTTCAACCAAATAATTGCAAGCGAATCTTTCCCCTGATTTCTAGTCATTTGCGACGAAGCTTTATACAAACCTTCTTGGGTGGTTGGGACTGCACCGTCCATAATGGGGACTATTTTTTATCCTGAAACTGCAGTAAACCTTCGTGAGCTACGCATACAACAAAGAGAGCTTGTAGGCAAGAAACCATTTCTTTTGGAAGCGCCAGGGGCCTAGAAGGCTTTATCTGTGGTAATTGTTCTCTTCGTCTGTCGAAATATTTAAGCATCGCTTAACTACTGGCACAAAACAAGCTGGAACAAACTCAACTACAGCAAAGTGGACGCAGAGTAGTCTCCGCTGTTGGCCTTCTGTGAGGCGATGCTACCACCGCGGACTCCCCTACCTTGTCCGCTCATGCGGATCTGACAAACTATACCAGTTCGCGATTTCACGGCTACGAATTTCCTTTAGGCTAACCATTCCTGTTTTATTTCTTCCACTCTATGCCCTTCCTCGTTTCATTAATGCGATTGGTCATCCTCAGCTTTTAAAATTGCTGCTTTTGCATCACTTCAGCCTCCTTGCAAGAGTCCCTGGACATGGATTATGAACAGAAGTCGATAAAAGAGATTACGTTTATTGGAAGCATACAACGGCATACCTCGCCATAACAAACCAATTTTAAAAGGTCCACTGTGTTACCAGTTGCAACTTTCTTTGCCACTGGATGGTCTCCGTCCCGACTTTCTACCACCGCCAGCGAAGCTAGAGCAGGCGAAGTGTCACAGCATCTCTGCCTCGCCCGCCTATTCCCGGTAAATCCAAGTTGGCAAGGGTGGGTGCGGCAGGAAGACCTTATTTCAAACCGGCAACATCCTCCCATCATCCATGTTTAAAGCCGCCTGTGGATGCTCGTGTTTATTGGAACAAACGTTTCAAATGCTATGTCGAAGTGGTCATCGGTGGCTTCGAACAACGGGTTTCCGCATTTCCCCGTTGATGTTTATCGTTGCGTAGTTTTTGTCCTGAAATTGTTCCTTGCCTCCAAGAGGCTACATCCGTTTAAACCAAAGTAAAGAGAAAATGTGAGGAATGCCTTAACGCAGGCTCGATTTCGAAAATACTGTCTCATTTTAGCAAATTTTCCTTTGCCTCGCGTGCGCAACCATTGTTACCATTAACGGCACAGAGGTACAAACTGGGGGTGGACTTATCGTGGAAATGCTGGCATTGTACATTTTTGAGCCACATGCACTATCTACGTTGCGCATGAAAACACCAAACCAACTTTCTGTTGCTGTAAAACATCGTCTCTTCCTCTGTTTTTCCCCTTATAAGCATTTCCTCCTTGTTTCGGAATACATATGAAACATTGTTCTTTTGGCCAAAATACCCAATTCTCGGCTTTCGCCTCTCATAGGTCTTGATTTACATTATAATACTGCTGCACGGCGAGAGAGGGTCATCTACGGCAAGCCCTCACATTTTAATGATCGGATCTGCAGGGTAATTGATTTAGTGGATGGTCTTTGTCCCCTTTGAGGCAACCACTTGATCGGTGGCAGCAGAGCAAAGCGTGAGTTTATAGCCAACTGCCTGCACTCCGCTGAGCAGCTTTGCATGCCATCCTCGATCAGAGTGATTGAAGATGCTTTGTCAGCAGGTGAAGCGAAGGTTGGGTCCCGTCAATAGTCTTCCAGCAGTCTCGAAGGGCACAAATGTACATGCGCTATCAAAATGGCACTGGGTTGGCTGGAAAGATTCATCCTGCGCAGGTCCCCGAGGAAGACCATACCGTTATCTTCAACGTCAGTCTCAAGGCCGTACAACACTAATCTCCATTCTTCCCTCCAACAGGGACACTAACCCTCATAGTTAACATATATCGTGTTTCAAGTTCAGATGTTGAGAGGGCTGGGTGTTTGCGTAAAATTTCTTCCTGTAAAAATTAGACTGATACTGGATTCAGCCATGCGCTGGAGGGCGATGCGCGGTTGTACAATTGCAGTGATACAGAGGACCCGGAAAGATTTGTCAAAGATTGGGGAAAAAGAGAAATGACATGGAAGGTGGCCAATATCTACCGGCTGGCATGATAGCGAGGCTGCGGATGGCGCACAACTGGATATCCGTTGGCATCTGTTGCTGGAAGGCTGCACTTTTCAGCGCATTTGGGTGACATCAACTATAGAGAGTACTTGTCACATAATCACTTTAAAACGTTGGACGGCATCCATGGCTATGCCACAATAGAAAAACTCGGTTTTTGCTATGCGCTGGTCAATTTTTCCAACTCGGTCAAGTGACTCATGTTGAGACGTGCACAGTGGCGGACAGAGATAAGATCCCGTCTGCGCGTGCCATTCGCTACTTAGCCCTTCAGCGCATGGCTGAATCCAGTATCAGTCCATTTACGTGAGAGGTGCCGAGTTTGTGTAACTGGTGGAGGATTGACGATTTTGTGCTCGACTTATAATAATTTATGGGGAGATCTGAAAACCCTGTGGTTTTGACAGGTGGTTTTTGCCGCCAAGTTTTCCATGGATAGGGATACGGCCGAGGAGGCCCATCGCTGATGGCATAAGCGGCGACAGGGCAGGAGGTTGAGGCCGAATCGATGGGTAAAGTTGCCACTGTTACCGGTTTGCCAGTTTCTGTGAAAGAAATAGGTAACTGACCGAAGGATACGATCGAACCCACAATACTGGTGGTGAGGGCGATAGCTGGAAGGCGCGGGAGGGTTCTCGTAGGTGATGGAAATGGAGATGGTATTCGTCGTCACCAGTGTCACGGAGGTTGAGGCAGAATTTGCAAAGGTAATGAGGTTGATGTCCGTCGAAAGCAGCGGGTGGTGGTGATAGGGCATGAGGATATCTTAGCGCGCAGCCAGCCGTGAACAATAGGTTGTCCCTTCTGGTCTTCGGCACCCGTCAAAGGGCGCTTCAAGACGGTCTATTTTGAAGGATTTTCAACGATATTTCGTCGTTTTGATAGTTTAAAGCCCAATTTCTGGCCGTTCCTCGATGCAAGTTTCCATAAAATGGGCCGAGAACCTGCGGATTAAGAAGATGGTCAAACGCGCTGCGGTCACTGAGAATGAAATCTGAAAAGCACCGTCGTCTGCCATTATCCCATTGTCAACAGATGCATAACGTATTAAGGGCTCAAGATACCCCACTGTCAGCATGTTTCCAAGAGCCAACCACGGTTGACTGAGTCGGTGACAGTAAGAGTCCTCGTCCAACGCTTCAGTATGTACGATTGACCCATAAAGAAATTTTTGATCTGTTGAAACTGAGTAGCCGTGTGGTTGCTTTTAAATCGGAGAGACACTATAATACATTTGATCGATGCGACGAAAATATTTCGCTTTATTGTGAATTGCTGATCCTTCGATTTCTTCGCCCTCGTAATCTCCATCACACATGGCCGTTGCCGTACCATGCGGCAAAATCCTCAATGATGCTACTTTGCTTTGCATCGATCCGGTGGGTAATGTTGACTCCAGGCAATCTACTGCAATCGTTGGGGCGGTTGCGTAGTTAATCGTTGACACGGTCAGCAGGCAAATTCAACGGAGTAGTCTTTAACTTCTCGGTTGGTCACTAACCTTGTGGTCCCCTGTGATTTGTAGTCGGAGCCTTGTCTGCGTTGTCAGCGTTGTCAGCAGCGATTCGTATCTATTTCGCATGCGGACGAGAATGTAGTCAAAGCACGATGCAGCACCACAAGTGAGATACATCCAAGTTGTCCCACTCGGCGCCTGACGGAAAGAACGTGTTAATGAGTAAAAGAGGAGGTGACGATCCATGCCGTTCAGACGACGGCATTGAATTTCAGTCGCCATGAGAATTCAGCACTCCCTCTCCGGCAGCGTTGTCTTTCCCGGCGCGAAGTCACAAAAGATAAGCATTTCTGTCTATCTTCGGCATAGGCTGAGGGAAGGGAAAAGAAAGTTGCTATCTGATTGGGTTGCTTCGTCCGCTTTAAGATTAATCGTAGGCGCAACGCACCTTAACTCTCAGTGACAGCTATCGAATAACATGCACGAGACAAATAATGCGACCTACCGTACTCGCATCGGGTTGCCACTACTTCGACAGCCACAATTGACGTAAGGGTTGCGCGGCTTCCAACCACAAAGATCTACCCCTGGAAACGCATTTCTGCAGGGTCTCTGGATGAGGGGTAGCGGCGGGAGATTAAAAGCCGTCTATGTTACCACCAAGATCAATACCAAGAGCCATTTCTAAGGTAGGCAAAGACATAGTGGCATTTTAATCTGCGCCAGACAAACGAGATTCTACAGATTGCAACCACGGTGTAATATTATTTGCGTCAGAAATTAGGGAGAAAAAGTGAATACTTTTCATCAACTGACCAGCAGGTTCTACTCGCCATTGATACAGCGATGTAAGTCGGAAATCAGGATCGCAAAGAAAGGGTGACTGACTGACAGTTTAACTCTGCACTAGTATTGGGTGAGGGTCGGATAGATACACAGTAAATCGGGTCTTATTAAACTAATAAGAGCAACGAAAAATTAAGGCCTGGTGTGCTACCCAGCATCTGCGTCCAAAAAACTGCCATTCAAATGACAGTATACGGGCATATCGCTTGAAAGGCATTACACTAGGCAGATTAACAATGCAGGCAAAGACAGTATGAAGGCGAACTAAATACCGCATGAATCGCACAGGTTAAGTTAACAAAAACTTATGTTACTGTAATCATGTGAGTAATATTCAATTTCAGTGATGCCCTATAAGGATTTAAGAAATCGAGTTTGGCGAACGTACGCTTTCGAATATTCATCCTCAGGCCTTTGCAATGATATAAGGGAGGATACAGTAACAAAAGTTAAACATCTTATCAACAGTAATGTTGGGGGAGAGGGTTGAGGGCGTTCCGAGGTCAGGGGCTAACGTCTAGTTCTATAGGGGCGAGGGATGGGGAGGGGGAGGTGTACGGAAATAAGCTACGTTACGGCTTTGGCCGAAAACAAAGTCAACATCTGCGTTCACACTTCCTGCTATTTCGCGTCACAGCGACGAAGCCGCAACTTGGATAATTGCCATACGTCTTTCTCCTCCCCTCCCTCCTCCCATCCCATATCTCTGAACGCCCTCAACCCTCTCCCATATTTACTGCTAATTAGATGCTTAAGAGGTGTTACTCTACCCTCCCTTTTAGTGTAGGGGCCTGATGATGAATAATCGAAACCGTACGTTCGCGAAAAATCGACTTCTTAAATACTAGTTTTACTTTGTGACGGATTTAGTTTACGCGAGGACAGCTGGATCAGATGAACCGTTACATGCAGAATACGGGTTTTCTAAAAGGCACTACCTATTATCCTTACAAAGCTGAAATAAAGTGGAGCTGAGATCGATCCCAATGAGAATTCGTAAGCATGGAAGGAGAAAGAGAAGCACGCTTTGAGCGCAGGAGTCACTAGTAGTGCAAAATAAACTCACCGATCTACTGAAGAATAGACTTAAAAATCCTAGGGCTTTTGATATCGGTAAAATTAACAGCATAAAATGAGTAACGAGATGGTGGCCTGAGTAGGAATCGTAATTGCTTATGTGGTAAAGTTAAAGGACGTTATAACACCCACACCGTTGTATTCTGGCTGGTCTTCAGAGCGCACATTTTCCGGTGGGTAACACGGCTCAACATGCCCAACAGTTCCACATAACAATTCGACCGCCGTTGCGCCTCACAGCCTGGTGGGCACGCTAACTTGAACGTGATTACATTTGCAGTGATCGATGACATCGGCAGCATCTACCATGCTTTCTCTCCCCTTTCACCTGGGCCCAGTTTCGTGACATTCAAGAAGACTGAAGGCAGTAGAGGGCGCAGGTGGCTTGGGCGGCGGGAACCTTTAACTAGGTACACAAATAACCCCATGTTCTTCAGTTCAGTTCAGCTCCCTATTTGTTACAAATTGGCTAAGAAAACATCGATACATAAAGAAAATTAAAAAAAACATTTCAATAATGACGTGGGTGAAACAAGCAGCCGTCGGATAATCGAAAAAATACACTTAAACAGCTATTCCAGTGTTATGAGTAGTATAGTTACATGCAATTGAAGTAGGTTGGATAATCGTCGAGTTTGCGCTTAAATAAATTCACGGTGGTAGAGAGAACAACATCCGCGGACAGAGCTTTCCACGCTGCAACCACTCTGTTACTGAGGAAAAAACTCGGCAATGCTCACCAGTAATTTCCATAAACTGCGTGATATACTCATATCTTCAAATATACAATCTCTATTGGATTGTTTAAAGGCTCCTGAAGGTAATACCGAGGACGTGGAATTTGGTAAGCCGCAACAGAATGCTCAGTATTATTATCTGAAAGAGTAAGTAAGTGTGAGCATGTGTACAACTTGGATTTTTAAACACAAACTCCTTTGTTTTCTATCTTTAGTCATGTTAGAATCAACCGTTAGCAATGCACACGCTCAGCCATAAACTATCATCTCTTTTTGTCCTGAAAGCATAACCCAAAGACTTATTTAGGCAACATGTAATGCCATTCTTAATGTGTCTTAGTTATTCAGTAATAAAATAGCTGCGGTAA
Source organism: Schistocephalus solidus (assembly GCA_017591395.1). Lineage (NCBI taxonomy): Eukaryota > Metazoa > Platyhelminthes > Cestoda > Diphyllobothriidea > Diphyllobothriidae > Schistocephalus > Schistocephalus solidus. Next base: position 15,622 of record WEDG01000015.1, on the reverse strand, counting down.
AATAGCTTCTCTGAAAAAGGACAGTGTTGTGAACGTTGCATGCTCCACGAATACAAGTTGTACACAGCAGAAAATGAGCGCATAGAATGAGGAAGAGAATCTTAGCGTTCCAAGATAACCACACACACGCAGTGATGATCGGACGAAAATGTGGGTTACGTAGCTTAACAAAGATTTTAGTTAAAAGCGAATAGATGAGCGAGAAAGTGCAGATAAAAAGAAATCAAAAACCTCTACAATCATGCTAAGAGTGCTGCAAATGTCAAATCGAATAAACATATTTTGCGCATGTCTGACAATCATTTAAGAAAATGAGAGAGAAACTACGCTAAAATTTTTATCTGTAAAATTAGGGATGGTAAAATTTTTGCAGAGGCCAGTGTTATTCTACCTCTTTTAGCGTTCCAAAAAGTTCAACAGATCTTCAAAAGAGCTCAAATAATCGTAGAATATAGAATAGCACCTGGGCTGCAGTCATGCCTTAGAAACAGATACAACTTTTAACATTGAATTATTATTTGGGTAAGCCAAGAAATAGCAAAGTCGCATAGTTTTAGAGTCTGCCAGAAAAAGCCTGAACAGTTTAAGAATATACTCAAAAGAACTGCATAATGTAACGCAGACCGGACGACATTTGAAGCTAAAGTTGTCCCGTTCACATCTCGGTATTTTCCTCCGGTGACGGACATGCGTGTGAGAGAGAGGCCTGGCACGAAACTGCCCTCAAACTGCTGCACATACTGATTTAACTGTCAATGATGATTGAAAAATGTCCACTATAGTGAAAAACAAGTTTATCTTCCAAAACAACAAAGCTTATTTTGCTGTACATATGAATTAACTGGCTAAACTATTTCGCAAATTCAGTTTATTACGAAGAATAAGATGGAGTTGTAGCTTTCTTAACGTCGACTTAGCAAGACAACTACAGAAAATCCTCTTGAGTGGCATCTTGTGAAACGCAATTGTTGCTACTGGAGCCCTTTATAAGATTGACCATGAAGGTCGACGATATACACCGTGTGCTCCACAGTATGGTCGTGCAGAGACAATGGCCTGCACTGGATTATAGTGGAAAAAACGTACACTGAATCAACCTCACTCTATGTTCCACTACCCGTCTTGAGCCCGTGGTCAAAACAGGGCCAAGAAATCCGGAAAAGGGAGAGGGTTCTGGCTCAGGCACTGGCCCACCGCAAGCAAGGACTCCTTGTCAGGAGAACATAGTTATATCAAAAGCTGTCAGCCTTCCAAGCCACGCTTTCTAGCCCACTGTGATAGCTTTGAGTGTAGTGAGAATATTGGGGCAGTGACTGAAAGACCTGGAACCCGTCTGCGCACGCCACTGTGGAAATTGTAACCCTTGTCACTCACAGCAGAATTACCAAAGCCAAGGGTAAGAAGGAGCTTCTAGTATAAAGCTTAATTAAACAGAATTTAAAACCACGGTCTTCAGTAAAGCGTGCTAGTCTCAAGTGCACCAACTTGAAGTGAAAGACTTATGCGATCATGGTGGGGTTGGTGCATGCGTGTTGTAAGAAGTAGTATGCGTTTATGTGATCTATGTTGGAGACGCATACGTCTGAGTAGACTCATGCAGTTTGTGAACGAACAAGAGCAATGAGGGCAGTGCAACAGGAGCAGTGACTCGATTTCGGTGCCCAAGGCATTGGTTTGCAAGTCCCTGTGCCATGAATTCGCAGTGCATCAACCAGGTCGATGCGTAATGTAAAGATGCGTTTGCAATGTGGGCAGATGGAGACCGAGTCCATATCATTGGTTTTGATGGAAGTGAGGTTGTCGTTTGACGGTGCGTCACGACAGGAGCCGTGGCAGCAGATGTTAAGGTGGTGACAGTCGGAATTCTGGTAGAGGATTTTTGACGGCGTATTGGGAGCACGCTAGGGTATTTATTGACTGGTGGAGCAGCTGTGGGCGACGAGACATCATTTGGTGGCGTCCGGGCGTTTCATTTGATCCGAAGATTTCCAATAAGATCGATTCGTACCCGAAATGTTATCTGATACTGTGCGCATTTTGGGGCAGCTCAGTGTTGGCGTGGCGTGGCGGAGGCTATTGGGATTTACAAGTTAGCCTTTGTAGTTGTAAAAGTGAGTCAGTGCTCCTATTCCCGCTGTGCTCCTCCATGTCGATGGGTTCCAGGCAAGGTTCTCCCTGTTTGTCAGTTTGATCTGCAGTTGCTTCATGAACGTCTTCAGTGTCGTTGAAACATCGCACTTGACCTCCTTGTTGATGAGAACCCAAGGTAGTATCTCCGTAGAAGGTTCGTTTTGGTAGTCACTCGTCGTCCATCCTCATGAGATGGCCACTCCAGCGCAGTTGCAGTTGTCTCAGCAGTGCATAGATTCTAAGGAGACCTATTCTTTTTAGAACTTCAGAATCCGTCGGAGTCCATTGAAATCCAAATTTCAACCAAATAATTGCAAGCGGGCACATCATCTTTCCACTGATTTCTAGTCATTTGCGTGAAGCTTTATACGTAGCTTCTGTATCTTGGGTGGTTGGGAATGCTGCCGTACATGTGGGGACTATTTTCATCACAAAACTGCAGTAAACCTTCGTGAGCTACGCATACAACAAGAGAGCTTGTAGGCAAGAAACCATTTCTTTTGGAAGCGTGTTGGAGGGCCCTGGAAAGGCCTATCTGTGGTGATTGTTCTCTTCGTCTGTCGAAATATTTAAGCATCGCCTTCGGGCACAAAAACAAGCTCGAACAAACTTAACTACAGCAAGTGGACAGAGTAGTCTCCATCTCTCTTGTTGGCCTTCTGTTACGTGCTAGCGCGGACACTGGCTCCCCTACCTTGTCCGCTCATGCGGATCTGACAAACTATCTCAGTTCGCGATTTCACGGCTACGAATTTCGTAGGTCCAACAGCATTCTGTTTATTTCTTCCACTCTATGCATTCTACTCGATATAATTGTCAGAAAATAATTTGACGCATCTGTTGCAGTAGACAAAGTTGGCCCTTCCTCGTTTCATTGGCGCCACGTTTGTTCTCTGCCTTTCATACTTCCTGGCTGCTGCATCCCTCAGCTTTTAATTGCTGCTTTTGCATCACTTCAGCTCCTTACAGAGTCCCTGAACATGGGTGAATATGAACGAAGTCGATAAAGAGATTACGTTTGTGGAAGCATACAACAACGCTTATAAAAGCCGCCCAACTAGCTGGATTTTAAGGTCCACTGTGTTACCAGTTGCAATTTTCTTTGCCACTGGATGGTCTCCGTCCCGACTTTCTACCTGCCAACAAACTAGAGCAGGCAGTGTCCCCAACATCCTCTGCCTCGCGCCTTTTCCCGGGTAAATCCAAGTTGGCAAGGGTGGGTGGCAGGAAGGCCTTTGGCTTCAAGCGGCAACATCCTCCCATCATCCATGTTAAGCCGCCTGGTCTCAATGTTTATTGGAACAAACGTTCCGTCTCTATAGTAATAATAGTAGTCCATCAGTGGCTTCTGAACAACGGTTTTCACATTTCCCCGTTGATGTTTTATCGTTGCATGGATTTTTGTCCACAAAGTGACATTTCCTTGCCTCCAAAAATTTCATCCGTTTAAACCACCAAGTAAAGAAAAATGTGAGGAATACATAACGCAGGCTCATTCGAAAATACTGTCTCATTTTAACCAAATTTTTCCTTTACCTCGCGTGCGCAACCATTGTTACCGTGCTGCTGAGAGTACAAACTGGGGGTGGACTTATCGTGGAAATGCTGGCATTGTACATTTTTGAGCCACATGCACTTATCTACTGTTGCGCATGAAAACACCAAACCAATTTCTGTTGCTGTAAAACATCGTCTCTTCCTCTGTTTTCCCTTATAAGCATTTCCTTGTTTCGGAATACAATATGAAACATTGTTCTTTGGCCAAAAAAATACCCAATTCTCGGCTTTTGCCTCTCATAGGTCTTGATTTACATTATAATACTGCTGCATGACGAGAGAGGGGTCATCTACGGCAAGCCCTTACATTTAATGATCGGATCTGCAGGGGTAATTGATTTGTGGGATGGTCTTTCCCCTTTGAGCAAACCACTTTGATCGGTGCGGCAGAGCAAAGCGAGTTTATAGCCAGCTGCCTGCACCCGCTGACAAGTTTGCATGCTCATCCTCGATCGGAGTGATTGAAGATGCTTTGTCAGCAGGTGAAGGAAGGTTGGGTCCCGTCAATAGTCTTCAGCAGTTCGAAGGGGCACAAATGTACATGCGCCATCAAAATGGCACTGGGTTGGCTGGAAAGATTCATCCTGCGAGGTCCCCGAGGAAGACCATACCGTTATCTTCAACGTCAGTCTCAAGGCCGTACCCCAACACTAATCTCCATTCTTCCTCCAACAGGAACACCCCTAACCCTCATAGTTAACATATAAAAGTCGTTTCAAGTTCAGATGTTGAGAGTGGCTGCGTTTTGCAAATTTTCCTGTAAAATTAGACTGATACTGATTCAGCCATGCGCTGGAGGGCGATGCGCGGCTGTACAATGCAGTGATGAGGATCCGAAAGATTTGGTCAAAAGATTGGGGAAAAGAGAAATGACATGGAAGGTGGCCAATATCTACCGGCTGGCATGATAGCGAGGGCTGCGGATGGCGCACAACTGGATATCCGTTGGCATCTGTTGCTGGAAGGCTGCACTTTTCGCGCATTTGGAGGTGACATCAACTATAGAGAGTACTTGTCACATAATCACTTTAAAACGTTGGACGGCATCCATAGCTATGCAACAATAAGAAAACTCGGTTTTTGCTATGCACTGGTCAATTTTCCAACTCGGTCAAGTGACTAATGTTGAGACGTGGCACAGTGGCGGACAGAGATTAGCATCCCGTCTGCGCGTGCCATTCGCTACTTAGCCCTTCAGCGCATGGCTGAATCCAGTATCAGTCTCATTTACGTGAGAGGTGCCGAGTTTGTGTAACTGGTGGAGGATTGGACGATTTTGTGCTCGATTTATAATTTATGGGAGATCTGTAACCCTGTGGTTTGACAGGTGGTTTTTGCCGCAAGTTTTTCATGGATAGGGATACGGCCGAGGAGGCCCATCGCTGATGGCATAAGCGGCGACAGGGCAGGAGGTTGAGGCCGAATCGATGGGTAAAGTTGCCACTGTTACCGGTTTTGCCAGTTTCTGTGAAAAGAAATAGGTAACTGACCGGAAGGATACGATTGAATCCACAATACTGGTGGTGAGGGCGATAGCTGAGAAGGCGCCGGGAGGGTTCTCGTAGGTGATGGAAATGGGAGAGATGGTATTCGTCGTCACCAGTGTCACGGAGGTTGAGGCAGAGATTATAAAGGTAATGATGGTTGATGCCGTCGAAAGCAGCTGTGGTGATAGGGCATGAGGATATCTTAGCGCGCAGCTAGCCGTGAATAATAGGTTGTCCCTTCTGGTCTTCGACACCGTCAAAGACGCTTCAAGACGGTCTATTTTGAAGGATTGTCAACGATATTTCGTCGTTTTGATAGTTTATGCCAATTTCTGGCCTTTTCTCCAATGTAAGTTTCCATAAAATGGCCGAGAACCTGCGGATTAAGAAGATGGTAACGCGCACGCGCTGCGGTCACTGAGAATAAATCTGAAAGCGCACCGTCGTCTCGCCATTATCCTATTGTCAAATAGATGCATAACGGGTATTAAGGGCTCAAGATACCCTAATTTCAGCAGTATTTCCAAGAGCCAACCACGGTTGACTGAGTCGGTGACTGTAAGAGTCCTCGGTCCAACGCTTCAGTATGTACGATTGACCCATAAGAAATTTTGACCTGTTGAAACTGAGTAGCCGTATGGTTGCTTTTAAATCGGAGACACTTATAATACATTGATTGATGCGACGAAAATATTCGCTTCATTGTGAATTGCTGATCCTTCGATTTCTTCGCCCTCGTACCCTCCATCACACATGGCCGTTGCAGTACCATGCGGCAAAATCTCAATGATGCTACTTTTGCGCATCGATCCGGTGGGTTATGTTGACTCCAGGCAGCTCCACTTCAATCGTTGGGGCGGTTGCGTAGTTAATCGTTGACACGGTCAGCAGGCAAATTCAACGGAGTAGTCTTTAACTTATCGGTTGGTCATTAACCTTGTGGTCCCCTGTGAGATTGCAGTCGGACGCATGCTGCGTTGTCAGCGTCAGCAGTGATTCGTATCTATTTCGCATGCGGACGAGAATGTAGTCAAGCAGATGCCAGCACCACAAGTGAGATACATCCAAGTTGTCCTCACCCGCGCCTAACGACGGAAGAATGTGTTAATGAGTAAAAAGAGGAGGTGACGGTCCATGCCGTTCAGAAGACGGCATTGTAATTTCAGCCGCCATGAGAATTCAGCACTCCCTCTCCGGCAGCGTTGTCTTTCCCGGCGCGAAGTCACTAAAGATAAGCATTTCGTCTATCTTCGGCATAGGCTGAGGGAAGGAAAGAAAGTTGCTATCTGATTGGTTGCTTCGTCCGTTAAGATTAATCGTAGGCGTGCAAACGACTTAATCTCAGCAGCATTGAATAACTGCACGAGACAAATAATGCGACCTACCGTACTCGCACGGGTTGCCACTACTTGGACAGGCCACAATACACGTAAAGGTTGCGCGGCTTCCAACCGCAAAGATCTACCCTGGAAATGCATTTCTGCAGGTCTCTGGAGGTGAGGGGTAAAGGCGGGAGATTAAAACTGTCTATGTTACCACCAAGATCAATACCAAGAGCCATTTCTAAGGAAGGCAAGACATAGTGGCATTTTTAATCTGCGCAAGACGAAACGAGATTCTACAGATTGCAACCACGGTGTAATATTATTTGCGTCAAGAAATTAGGAGAAAAAAGTGAATACTTTTTATCAACTGACCAGTAGGTTCACTGCCATTGATACAGCGATGTAAGTCAGAAATCAGATCACAAAGAAAGGTGACTGACTGACAGTTTAACTCTGCACTAGTATTGGGTGAGGGTCGGATAGCATACACAGTAAATCGGGTCTTATTAAACTAATAAGAGCAACGAAAAATTAAGGCCTGGTGTGCTACCCAGCATCTGCGTCCAAAAAACTGCCATTCAAATGACAGTATACGGGCATATCGCTTGAAAGGCATTACACTAGGCAGATTAACAATGCAGGCAAAGACAGTATGAAGGCGAACTAAATACCGCATGAATCGCACAGGTTAAGTTAACAAACTTATGTTACTGTAATCATGTGAGTAATATTCAATTTCAGTGATGCCCTATAAGGATTTAAGAAATCGAGTTTGGCGAACGTACGCTTTCGAATATTCATCATCAGGCCTTTGCAATGATATAAGGGAGGATACAGTAACAAAAGTTAAACATCTTATCAACAGTAATGTTGGGGGAGAGGGTTGAGGGCGTTCCGAGGTCAGGGGCTAACGTATAGTTCTATAGGGGCGAGGAATGGGGAGGGGGAGGTGTACGGAAATAAGCTACGTTACGGCTTTGGCCGAAAACAAAGTTAACATCTGCGTTCACCATTCCTGCTATTTCGTGTCACAGTGACGACGCCGCAACTTGGATAATTGCCATACGTCTTTCTCCTCCCCTCCCTCCTCCCATCCCATACCTCTGAACGCCCTCAACCCTCTCCCCATACTTACTGCAAATTAGATGCTTAAAGAGGTGTAACTCTACCCTCCCTTTTAGTGTAGGGGCCTGATGATGCATAATCGAAACCGTACGTTCGTGAAAATCGACTTCTTAAATACTATTTTAATTGTGACGGATTTGTTACGCGAGGACAGCTGGATCAGATGAACTGTTACATGCAGAATACGGGTTTTCAAAGGCACTACCTATTATCCTTACAAAGCAAAGTGTAATAAAGTGGAGCTGAGATCGATCCCAATGAGAATTCGTAAGCATGGAAAGAAAAGAGAAGACGCTTTGGGCGCAAAGGAGTCACTAGTGTGCAAAATAAACTCACCGATCTACTGAAGAATAGACTTAAAATCCTAGGGCTGTTGATATCGGTAAAATTAACAGCATAAAATGAGTAACGAGATGGTGGCCTGAGTAGGAATCGTAATCACTTATGTGGTAAAGTTAAAGGATGTTATAACACCCAAACCGTTGTATTCTGGCTGGTATTCAGAGCGCACACATTTTCCGGTGGGTAACACGGCTCAACATGCCCAACATTTCCACATAACAATTCGACCGCCGTTGCGCCTCACAGCCTGGTGGGCACGCTGACTTGTACGTGATTACATTTGTAGTGATCGAAGACATCCGCAGCATCTACCATGCTTTCTCTCCCCTTTCACCTGGGCCCAGTGTCATGACATTCAAAAAGACTGAAGGCAGTAGAGGGCGCAGGTGGCTTGGGCGGCGGGAACCTTTAACTAGGTACACAAATAACCCCATGTTCTTCAGTTCAGTTCAGCTCCCTTTTTGTTACAAATTGGCTAAGAAAACATCGATACATAAAGAAAATTGCGTTTCAATAATGACGTGGGTGAAACAAGCAGCCGTCGGCTAATCGAAAAATACACCTAAACGACTATTCCAGTATTGTGAGAAGTAGGTTGGATAATCGTTGAGTTTGCGCTTAAATAAATTCACGGTGGTAGAGAGAACAACATCTGCGGACAGAGCTTTCCACGCTGCAACCACTCTGTTACTGAGGAAGTATTTGCGTCCATCGACCCTTGCTTTACCTGTGCACAGATTTAAAGGGTAACCTCACACGGTGGGCGTGTTAGTCAGAGTGAGAAACTCATTGAAAATAAAGCAACAGTCCAGACCGTTCATTATGTGAAAGGCTGGAATGAGATCTTCTCGTAGTGGCCTGTAGGAAAGGGAAATAAGCTGAGTGTCGATAGTCTTTTTCAAAAAGTTTAGAATTCACAGGCCTTATAGTCATTTTTGTCGCCCGCCTCTGAGCCTTCTCTAAGACGGTACTATCATTGACAGTCCAGGCTCCATGCCCTTATGGCATATTGTAGAGTGCGGCCGCACGAAGCTTCAAATATTTTTGCAGAAATTCTGTTTGTCAAACCCCATAAAGGCGCGCCTGATGAGTTGCAATACAAACTTGACCACCTTCGTGTAGTTCAGTGTCGGTTTGAGTGACGATGTAATCCACATACCCAAGTCATTCTGCATGTCAACTGGTTGCAGTGGTGTACCATTTAGAAAGTAAATTCTCTGGTTGGAGGCTACACGGCGGTAAATTTTAAGAAAATTTCACTTACTACCATTAAACGGCATAAACAAGCGCTTTGACCAGTCCTCGAGCCTGTTCAAGTTCAGTTGCAGTTGGTCCTCGTCTGCCGAATTGTCAACAACTTTCCATAGGTTAATGTCGTCAGCGAACAGGAGGACATCACAGTCAAGGTCCCTGACACAGTCATTGATGAAAACAAGGAATACTGTGGGGCCTAAACTGAGTCCCTGCGGGATGCGACTCACCACGGTTGCTTCTGAGGACTGCTGGCGTCCTACTTGTACTCTTTGAGACCGTCCAATCAAACAGTTCTGGATCCATACAAGGAGGCTTTCACGAACTCCTGCGCTGCGCAGTTAATGCAGAAGATGTTCGTGAGGAAAGCTGTCGAAGGACTTTTGGCAGTCGATGTAGATGGCATGCACCATTTTTCCTTCGTCATGTGCTTAAGTCTAGCGTTTAAGTGAGAAGAGTAGGTTCGTAAGACAAGAACTATCACTGCGAAAGCCGTGTTGGGCATCCGAGAGGTGATTCTGCTCGAGAAACTGCATCAACACTTACTTGATTATTTTCTCCACCATTTTACAACAGATGGAGATAAGTCTCACCGGTCTGTAGTTATTCGCAGACGCTCGGCTTCCATTCTTGAATAGCGGAGTGATGGTTACTGTCTTCCAATCAGAGGGTAGACACACAGTAGCAAACGACGCCTAGAAGAGTAAAGGCTAGTGGTTTTGGCCATTTCAGAGCTAGCTCCTTCAACAGCATGACCGGGATTGCATCAAGGGCTAGAAACACTTCGTGAATTATTGCTTCGTTAAATGAACTGTTTCAATGTTAGAAATTACCTCGTCTTCACAAGTGGGTGGGTAAAATTCAGGTTCTGTTGTCCCGACAGATCGGAAGAACTGAGAAAGATGTTCAGTTTTTGAATTGACCCCAAGCCTCGTCAATATCGTCAGAGAATATGCATGTTCAGTCGATAGGAGAAAGGTCATTTTTAATCAGTTCGAAATTCCCATGCCAAATATTTGCGTCGGAGATCAAGTGATTGAGCCGGCAAAGAGAGTAATATGTATTCCCACAGGAGAACCCCACGAACACTCTTTGCCCAAAGGAGGTAAACAATTAACGATGTCGATGTTGCCAGGCGACCTAGTGAACACGAGGATCGAGGCCGTTCATCTGCTGGCCCTCAGGAACCCTGGTCGGAAACAAGATGTGTCGGGTAAGAAGCGAAGAGCCAGTTGTTCACAGAAGCAGCTGATCAGATGCTGTTTCTGAGCAGTCAACGGAGGCGGAGTTCAGTCAATGTTAGGTGCATCAAAGCCCCGAACGATGAGAATATTTGGCCGTATAGCAACTACCTGAGCTCAACCAGCAATTGGGCATCAGCTTCATGGTCATTTTCCGGGGGGAGGGGGTCGATACAGCGTTAAGATATCAAGGCTTTGAGAACCCGTTGCTCTTACGGTCAACCATACTGATTCCGTACAAGTCAACTTGGACGATTTTTTTCTGAAACATGCACGCCATTCTTTACGAAGGTTGCTATACCTCAACCCCTTTGATTTCCTGTTTCTGTGAAACAGTTGGAATCCAGGAAGTGCAAGCTCCATGTCGCCAATCTGTTCCGACAACCAAGTTTCTGTTATTGTGATAAAGTTGGGGAGCAGGTCACAGATATGGATTCACAGTTCATCCATTTTCGGTAGGAGACTTTGCGCGTTAGTGTACATGAATGTCAGCTTTGAGTTCAGGTGAGATCCGTTTTTTAGCCCCTACTCAGTTTACAGGAGTAGCTGTGCGCTCATATGAACCGGTTTGATCCATAGTGGGGCAGAGAGTCGTTTTACTATCTGATCTTTGTAGATAATCAGGTTCTGTTCTCCGTTGATGCGCCCTGTTCTCAACTCCAGGACTAGTTCACGACGCTTTATTCGTTCGGCATGGGAGTGATCCGGCTGGAAAAAAACACCCTTGTGTGAATGCTTCAGTGGAAAGCGTCGGGAAAGGATTAATTTCGCTTATTCATTGCTGTCAAGGACGTTTGAGGGGTCGTGGTCATGTCTGTGGGGTAACCTTTAAATGACTTCCAAGATGAAAGGCCTTTAGGATGATTATTTCCTCCGATGGTTGTAGAATTTCATTGATGAGTTCCTGGAATTGCTCCAAGTCAGCGGCAATTCGTTCCTTGGGGATGTTAGCGGGGGACTATAAGAGACCCTGGATTATGACGCAGTCACCCTTACCGGGCACTCCACTATTTCCAGCAGCATGATAATCATACGCTGATACTGGCGAAGAGGAGATGGCTGCGCTATTGGTGAATTTTTCTCCGTGCAACTCTGTCTGCTGTTGTACGTAAGGCATGGATATTGTGTGTCGTGTTCAATCTAAAAGGCCTTCACTCATAGGGCTGTGCGGAGTACTTGACCTTTTCGAGGTTGAAGCTTTCTTAAACTGGTGCGTCAACTCTGCTGATAAAGGAATGCGTAAGGGTAGCTAATTCCACCCTGGGTACACTGCTATATGGCACTGCGCTGGTTGACTTCACCGTTAAGTGAGCCTCCGAAAATGCGTATACTGTCTGATGGTTGTCTGCATCGATCCTTATCTGTTCCATTCCTTTTACTTTTTCTGTCGGTATACCTTTATCAATTTCATTTTGACACTTGCATTTGCTTGACGGGTGAGTCTTGCATATGCCCCTTCGGACTCTGGTGACCTTCCCCTGTTTTTGAAGAAGTCGAGAAGCGTTTATCATACATTCAATGACCGATGATTTAAAAAATACTCCGATCGACTGCAATAAGACTGTTATTTCTATTATTGTCGGCTAATAAAGGAAAATGTAAACAGTAGGAACTGCCGAATTCTTTATAAGCCTTGCTCTGTTAAAGACCCAGAATTGGCCTGTCGCAAGGGCTTTACTGTGGTTTTTATTTACAGTCCGGACTCGCAAAAAAGGATGTCTTTACCTGTCTTCAAGGGCCCTCTTCTGAGGAGGGAACGGTTTTTCAGAAAATGGGCGTTTTACACCGACTGAGAGCGGTACGGGTGCGCCCCGATTCCGCCTACTGAGGGCTTCGAGCCTTCTTGCTTCAATCTTTCTGCGTTCAGAATCGGACAGGATGCTGGAAGGATTCATACCTACCAAAGACACGCTGGTGAAAACCTTTTCTCAGAAAAGGTCCAAAAAAGACAGAAAAACGAAAAGAATTTATTTCCGGAATTAGTTATATACAAGCGAATGAAGCATCGCGCCTACTCCTTGTGTTATATTACTGGTAATAAGTTCATCGACATTCTCCTCCAAATGACGTTTTGGGTCCTGATGCAGCATTTAGAGTAAAAATAAAAACTAACCATTTTTCCAACATTCTTTATAGCCAGCTGCTCTGGTGTCATTTTTTCTTCGTCTTCCAACGACTTTTAAAGATGCATCAACGGAAGCATAGGACTCACCTTGTTGTAGGCTTTTACGAGATCCAAAACGTGTAAAAGAGTTTTGTGGTTCGCATTGCAATGAGTGGGATAGTCGGATAACGCCAACCCTGCCTGCCATGTATGTTTGTCAAGGTTCATGAGCATCTACAAGCATGATTTGAGAAGGTTTTCCTACCGTCTGCTCCCATTTATTTTTGCGGTAATTGATTGGCAGCGAGTAATAATGTCGGTTTAGGCCATGTATGAGAGCCTGGATAGAGGGCTTATTCAGGTGGCCTAAGTTCGACGTAGTTTGCCTTGGCTCTTGATTAGCGATAACCAGATTCGGGTTGATTAATCTAAAAGCATCAATAACGACCTTTGAAAATTCTAGAGGGCAACAGAGGAGCTACCTTGCCCTTCACGCTCTGAATCGGATCAACAACGACAGCTACGGCTCTCTCCGATAGAGCCTCGAAACTCTGCTGTGTGTTCATGTCGACGCCAGACAGCCAACATCCGAATCCAGGGTGGGAATGATACCACCCGACAACCATCTCAGGTCTACAGTATAGACTAGAAAAATTGTCATACCGTCCAGTCTGCTTAAGCATGTCAATCATTTTGGCTTGAAATACAGGATCGACAGCCTCTACACTAACACCAGTACCTGATTGCGGCATAGCGAAAACGTCCACAACAGTTACTGTGTAGTCATCAACGAATTCGCCCAACATAAGACCCATGACCTCCATAGGGACACCAGCCCGACCGTGTTTCAGCATTTTTAATAAGGCTAGCGAACTAATATACACTTGCTCTGCTGTATCTGGAACAGGGCCATCGGTGGCTTGTGTATTGGATTGGCCTAGAGCAGCAAATCCATCTGCACTCAAACGCAGCAGGCCCTCCATCGTTCAGTCTTACTCAGAAGCACTTTTCAAACCAATCACTAGTTTATGGCTCATTAAAACAATTCTGAATTGGAATAATGTTGGTTAAATTTAAGAAGTCAAGTTTGGTGAACGTACACTTTCGAGTATTCATCATCAGGCCTTTACCTTAATGTGAGGGTGACTAGAGTAACAAAAGTTTAAACATCTACTTGTTCGGGAAATCCAACCCTCTTCAGACAGCCTCACTATGAATAGCACCGGGAGATTCACACATCGAAAAGCCGCTGAGTCGTTTACGTCATATCATTAAGCAGGTAAAAACTCCTGTTTAGCTAAAAAAAACGTTTGAACTATATTAACTCAACGATGGCCATCGGACAAATCCCCTTGAAATCATTGTTCAAAGAGTTTTTACTCGAAGAATATTTTTATCTTACTGGATCCAGTATTTCTTTATACGGATAGATGCCACTCATCCAAACCTACCGGATTATCAGAGGCCGCGAGTTTGCTCAAGAGTAAGCTGACTTCAACGAATTGGCTGAGACGGAAAATCTGCGGGGTCATCCCTTTAAACTGCAGAGGAAGTTGGTCCACACGGACGTCCGTCGGAACGCCTTTTCACAGGGTCGTTTATGTATGGAATGGACTCCCTGATAAGGTGGGCCTTTCAGAAACTGTTGACACATTTAAATGCAAACTGTATACTCATTTGCTTAGAAACTATTGTACATATAATAAAACTTGAGTCAGTAGTGGCAGCTTATGCCTGGCCCACACATATCGATGACCTTACGGTAAACGTTGCTGTAAACGTTTATTATTTTATCATTTTTGAATGTGAACAGGGAGCTCAAGGGCGAAAGCCTAATTCCCTTAATAAAGGAACTTAAAGTGACTTATTAAATTTCTGTGGTTTAGAAGACTCGAAGCCGGTCTGTCCCTTCCTTTTCGCGTTAACTCTAGCCACAATCTCCCATGAATAAACGCTCTGACTCCGGTAGATTGACCCTATGTCACTCGTAATTTCTCCATGATCATTTCATTCCCGCCCCCTTAGCTCCACAAATTCGGTAAAATTCAGTATATAAGAGAGATAGGCAGAGCCTTTAAAACCCTATATTACAGATAGACGCTAACAAAATAAGCAAACGTTACATGGCGATAGTCGTTTTAGTATATCGATCATTGCTCTCAACTAAATATATGTCCATCAAGTAAAAATTCATTAAGTCTTCTTTAAAACATTTCAACGCTTTCAGCCTGAACAACCGAATTTCGCAGTTTTTTCCATTCTTCAATCACCCGTTGGGAAATGATGTTGGCCCGCACTTCAAGTTTGGCGTGTTTTCTTTTCAGTTTGTACTGGTGACCTCGAAGATTTGTCATGTTTGCCAATTCAAAAAAATCGGCCACCTGAAGAGCACAATCAACTCCTCTGACCACTTTGAAGACGAAGATCATATCCCCTCTGTATTGCCTATAAGAGAGAGGGAAAATTTTCAGTCTTTCTAGTCGGTCCTCATAGGGTAGGCATTCCAATCCGCTGACTAGTTTCGTCGCCATCCGTTGAACTTTCTCCATCAGAGCGTAGTCATGTTTCGCAAATGGGCGCCATGCCTGAACGCAAAATTCCAACACTGGCCAGATTAGTGTTCCAAAAACGCGCCCAAAAAGCTCTACGTCAAAATTAACGAAGGATTTCCTAATTGCGCCTAAGATACACATAGCTTTCTTTGCTATATTCGCACAGGGCGACGATGGTTTGAGAGTGGGTGTTATCCATATACCCAAAGTCCTTTAGAATATTTACTTCCTGGAGTTAGTGACCACTGATGAAGTACTGATATTCAAACCTAATCATCCTTCTCGAAACTAGACCGCAGTCGGATTATTTGACATTTGTTAAAATTAAGGTTCAGCAGCCACTCATCACACCATGTTTGCAAGCGATCTAAGTTTTTCATAATTTCGCGCATCCTCCGGTTTTTTTCAATCGAGTTCTAACTATTCGAACAACCTACGGAGCATTTGTTCGATCTCACTTGGAATATGCCATCCAGTTCTGGCGTCCGTGGTTTAAGAACGATTATCT